>JABCPU010000187.1:0-126354 GCA_016800925.1 Suillus spraguei
CGATTGTAACATTTGGTATTGATACAATGATCAATACCAGGGCGTTTGGGGGGTAGTTTGTTCAGACCATCTTTAGCAAAGACATCCACAAAGTCATGCAGGTATTCTGGAACCAATTCTTCGGAAGACTTCTTTGTCTTTTCCTTCTCATCCGTGGCAAATTCCTGAGCTTTATTACTGTATTTCGGAGGAGGAAGGGAGATTGTGGAATAGTTAGGGAGTTGTTCGAGTCGAGAAGTTCCATCACGTGTGAGAGGTGTATCCATGGATACTTTGTCAATGATTCTCATGTTAATTCCGTCGATGTCATACTCCACAAGGAACTCTCTGTCTCCGAGCTCATAAGAAGAAATTTCGCGTACTTCCGGTGCATGCTAAACATCCTGCATCGTATTAAATTGTTCATCATCTTTGGTAGGTATGGTGGTCGCCATGGGTTCATCCTGATCAGGAATTTCTTCGACGGAAGGGGTGAGCAACTTGGGCAGTATGAAGTACTTAGTTAACTTCGGAATATTATGAGCTCTTCCTCCGAGATCGTCGTCAGGTTTCCGCTTTCCTTGTCATTGCTCTTCAACTGGTCGTTGTTCAATGGGTTGCAATGGGGATGGTCAAGACTCTGGTTCTGACTCGTTCTTTCGTTTCTCCACTCGAGGAATGGGCGATGGGGAACACTGTGGTAGTTTTACTTGTGGGGGAGTGTTGTCCATTGTGAATTCATCAGGGATGTTTATGGAAGGAGTGACAGCGAGTTTTGGAAGTTTCAAATTTTGCCATTTCTTGGTGTGGCAATGGAAAGCAGGGGTAGCCCGTTCTTCTTCCGATCTGTATCCAAGTCAAGTTCAATTTCATCAGACTTCATTGTTTGTGGGAGAACAAGTGTTTCGGCGGTCCAATCTATAATTGGGTTCATGGCGCATAACCACGGAATTCCCAGAAGGATTTGATCTCTTCGTCCAAGTTTAGTAATATTGAACTTTCCATACATGGTTTGTTCATCAATTTTTACCACTAGGAGACAGTAATGCGTGATCAGCCCTCCTTTGATAAGAGTTCCATCTGCTGTAGTAACTCGAAATGGCATTTTGAGTTTTCATTGTGTGATTTGATGGAGTTTCACAAACTCCTCGGAAATAAATGTTCCTGCTGCACCAGAGTCGATAACAGCAGTAGTGTAGACAGATTTTAAGCGAGTACGCAAGTGAAGGGTGATAGGGATACAAAGTTCTTTTCTTTCACCTACAGCACGTACAAGTCTTAGTAATACATTGGGAGAAACATACATTGAATCTTTGTTTCTCCAAGTTAAAAATCCTCTACAATTCATCTCACTGTTTCATCTTCTTCGTCTTGAATTTGTTTGACTTCTGTTTGACAGAGCAGAGTCTTCTTCTTCCTTTCAGGACAGTTTCTGATGTGGTGTCCCATCTTCTTGCATCCAAAGCATTGGCCTTTTTTCATACACTCAGATCTTTCCATATTGGAGATTCGATCTACTACCATTGCATTTGAATCTTGGCTTGGTGTGTAACGCACATTTCCATAGTTCTTTTTCTTCTGCGGAGCATGGCGTGCTTGCAATGCCAAAAGGCATTGGTGGGAGTTGTCGATGGAAATGCATTGCAATACAACATTGCGGAATACCTCTGAAATGTCGCCTGGCGCGAAGAGTTTGGTTAGGATACCTAAGTTAAGGCCATCTTGGAAGAACTGAATCTTTGTTGCATCATTGGTGATATGGGCCTTAGCTGCAAGTGCCTCAAAGTCAGCGATGTAAGTATGGAGATTGCCGCTTCCTTGTTTGAGGTCCCTGAGTTTTGTTAATGCGGTTCCTTTAGTATCCACTGGTTCAAAGGCTTCATTGAAGCTTTTCATAAAATCTTTCATCGTCCCATAACCGACTTTTTGTCCAGAAGTATCAGTTGATTGGGCGTGAATGAGGAATTGTTCTTTCCAAGATTTGGCATTCTTCTCGGTCATGAAGGATGTAATGAAAATGATCTTCTGCTTGTCAGTGGTATAAAACTTTTCATTGATGTCAAAGTACAGGTTGCATGATAGAATGAATTCCAGAGAATTGTTGCGATCTCCATCAAAAGCAGTTGGGAAACTGATTTTATATTCAAAATCTTTGGTGGTAGCTGTAGTAGTCATAATGATGAATTGTTTGGTGAGTTATGCTTTCTCTGTGCCTACACGTGCGGTCTTGCTGTCCATTAGGGCTTTATCTGGTTTTGGGGGGTTCAAAGACTGGATAGTCTGTAATCGATATGACTTTAATCTTTTGTTACGAACTGGGGTGGCGTCACCAGCAACAGTGATAAGACACAGACAGTCTGCTGGGAGGTTTGACTACATTCAAAAGAGAACGAGGACTACTACTTAGGAAGGGTTCCAAGTAGGATCAAGGGTTCAGTCGAAGAGTTGCGACTCTAAGATGATTGGTAGAATAGAGACTAAGGCTAAGGAGTGCTTAGACTTAGAGATGATTCAGACGACTTAGGTTGGAGACCTAAGCGAAGGATATTCCAGGTAAAACCCAGTAAGATTAAAGTAAAGTATACAAGCATAATACAACGTGCTTAAATAAGCCAATATGTGCGCACGGACCAAGAGAGACGTGAGAACGTAAGTGCATATCCAAAGAAGGAAGGCGACTATAGTACAGATGCATTGAGCATATTAGTCAGAGTCACATTACATAATATACAAGGTAAAGGAGATGAAAAATGAATAGGGGCACATACAACTGTAACAAAGGGACTCTAAACGACATGCTGGAGTCAAAGAAGCCGCATATATGATGAGTGGTTCAGTTCTTGACAAAGATTACGAGTTCAGTGACAATCCAATCTACTACGAGAATGCTCCAGAATGAGTAAAGTCGGTGCCTCCACTCACTGGTGACTCTTGCAGCTGTTACAATCGTACGTGCCCCTATTCATTTTCCTTCTCGTTCTTATGTTGTATATTACGTAACATGATTCCGACTCATATGCTCAATGCATCTGTACCATAGTTGCCTTCCTTCTTTGGATACGCACTTATATTCTCACGTCTCTCTCGGTCCATGCGCACATATTGGCTTATTTAAGCATGTTGTATTATGCTTGTATACTTCACTTTAATCTTACTGGGTTTTACCTGGAATCTCCTTCGCTTAGGTCTCCAACCTAAGTTGTCTGAATCATCTCTAAGTCTAAGCACTCCTTAGCCTTAGTCTTTATTCTACTGATCATCTTATAGTTGTGACTCTTCGATTGAACCCTTGATATACTCGGAACACTTCCTTGTAGTAGTCTCATTCTCCTTTGACCACAGTCGAACTTCCCAGCAGACCGGCTGTGTCTTATCACTGTCGCTGGTGATGCCACCCCAGTTCGTAACAGCAGCTCGGACAATGAATTTCTTGCAGGTCCAGAGTCAATGATGGATGAAGAACTGCTTGAAGAATTTAGCAGGTTTGAAAATGAGGCTCCAGAATCACTAGGGAACTGCATGGTAAACCCGTGGATATGATCAGTCGGACCCATACCCATACCCGCAAATATACCCGTACCTGTGGTGTGGGTACGGGTTTTCCTGCAGGTATCAACATAATGTTACCCACGAGGGGTATACCCGCAGGTCACTCAACAATGGACAGGACAAAGTAATTAATAGCATGAGATAGTAACAAAAAAAGTAATACTATTCTACCTCAATATTAATTCTATCCCAACCCTCATCCATTGTGTCCTCTTCACCAATGACATCTGGGAGCTTAGAGACATTGATGACATCCTCAGACTCGATAAGGCCCAATTTGCTCCATAAGCCGACACAAAGCAGCGCGTGTGTTGACTGCGCTGATAAACGATTTCTGATGTGTGACAGGATGAGACATCCGCAACTGAAGAGTTATTCGACATCTACAGATGTTGCTATAGGCAATGTAAGCTTAAAAAATATTTAAAAAAGGCACACTACATACCAGGGATAGTTAGATAGTCAATGGCCATGCATGACAGCTGGGGGAATGATTTCTTGCATTCGTGCCACCAAGCAATAGGGTTGGTAACATGCTCTACATCTGTACTAAGGTAGTGGTCAAGTTCAGAGCCGGAGTTGGTGGCACCCATTTTGACTGATACCCGCGCCACAGGTACAGGTATCAAGACCTCAGACCCATACCCATACCCCAGTGGTACCCATACCCGTGACCCATACAGGTTACCCGTACCCATGCAGTTCCCTAAGAATCACACTGTGGCTTGCAAGAAGGTGCTGACAAAGTCCCAGATATCCGTTCGAAGGAGGTATTATTGACTGGAATGAGCTGAAGAAAGTTGATAAAAGAATTACACCTGCAGGATTTATTGAAGAGATTAAAGAGATTGGCCGTGGGTCACAAGGCACGGAGGCAGTCTGGAACATTGATGCACTGTTGTCGTCGGAGGGTGTAGCGTCTATGCAATAGTTTTAGATAATATTTTTGCCATGATCTTGAACTACTCTAGAAACACTCAAAACAATTCTGCCGATTGTTGCCTTTCTGCCAAATACCGTTCTGCCGTTTTTTTTGGGCAGAACTTGCTCCAAAATATTTCTGCCCACAGCACTATATAATGAGAAGCAAGAGGCAATCTGTTTTTGAGGAAAATTCCCACAGTAGGTGACCAAAAATGCGACAATTATGAGATCATTCCTGGCAGGATCCTCTACAACACTACTGTACTGGCTAATCTGTGCCACAGTAATACATGTATCACTAATGCTCTCTCAATGTAAGTACTTAATGTATCATTCTTACAGTATGGCCTGACGGGAGGAAGTCAGATCTCAGACCCCGGTCGTGGATAGAAGTAGGTATCTGATCCTCAAAGCTTTTTGTCTAGCATTCTATCATTTGGGTGTTCGATACCTGCAGTCGACGTATTGCACCAGTCAAATTGAGAATTTATCATTTAATTGATGATCCGTATCAGACACAGGATGTAAAGCGAATGCTGGGAGGGAAAATGAGCAGGCAGAACTGCTACGAGAAGCATCAATCAATCATTTTATGCTAGTATAGGAATAGTCAATACTCCTTCAAGGAATCACGTCATCATTAAAGAAAGGGTATCTAGGTAAAATACTCTACGCCGATTTCACACGACAAGCATGTTAGTTCGGGGCGACATGGCCATCGAGACCAATGATGTGTCATTCCAGCTGTTACCGCTGTAGGAAGGTACCTGAGACAGTGGATAGTCCGTGGAGAAGGAACCAGCCGCCCAGCCAACGTAGCCGAGGATAACTATACATATCACATGTCGACTTATGTCATGGCATGGTAATAAGAAATAAGTTGAAACGTACCATCAGATTGTTGAGCCTGGTAGGCAATCTGCTGCGACATGTAGCTAACACAAGAGTCTACATTCCCACCACCAGTCTCCGTGTTGAGAGCCAGACGACCGTTTGCACGGAGCCAGGTAGACAGAGGTTCCCATGTGTCCTCAATGCCGTTTGTCACGCACTCAGTATTGGTGCCACTAAGAGATATTAGCGAAGGCATAGGCAACGAAATAATTGTACTAACGAGCCGTCAGAGTCAAGATACTTATGGACGTCCATAATGAGGTTGGTGAATGTACCGTCGGGGTTCTGCACCGAAGCAAGGGCATCAGCAGAACCACTGGAAACGAAAGACTTCGCAGAGGCATAGTCGGTCCCTGGGAGGAGAATCATCTGGGTGGTAGCGCCAGCGTTTCTGAACGTCAAATATCTTTAAATAAGATACCCCGCATAAATAGTTGAACATACTGACCGAATAGCCGTAACTGCACCCTAGTTCCCAAGAAATATCAGTATCACCTAAAGTTTGTGGATAAGGAACACGTACCTGAACTGTAATCGTGAAACCATATTATCAGAAGTGAAACAGAAGACATCTATCAAGAGTCATACCTGTCTCTGCCCAAGTGCTGACACTCTACGTTCACGTAAGTATAGTCTGTTGTGCAACTCTGCTAGTAACTCACTGGGATATCATGAGGTTCGTTCATACTAATTGTCAATAAGTCAGCAATTCCTACTTGCAGCGGCTATCACATACACTCCAAAGATGACTTTCGTCTCGTTTTTCCATTGCGAGGCAATGTTGGACCAGAGCTCAGCGAAGATTTCGTTGCTTGGACCGCCTTGACCGATGACCTATTATCGGATTGAGCATCGTTGACAATTACAGAAGCACGGTTACTAACCTGCCCATTGAACCTGGCGTAATTGTGGATATCAATCACACAGTGAGCGCCAGTGCTCAGACAGTCGGTCACCAGCATGTTATAGTTGGCAAATTGTGTCTCATCCAAGACGCCAGTCATCTGGTCGTTAGTGAGGTACTGCCAGCCAACGGGAAGACGGAACAAATTGTAACCGTCATCGTTGAAAAAATGTTGCATCTGGCCCAAGCCATCAGTACCTAGTGAGTACGTTAGAGTTGTGAGAGCATTCTCCGAGATAAACCATACCGGATAGTTCATGGACAGGTGGAACAGCGCCTGAAGCAACGCAAGTGCCATCTGTACCACAACCGAAGTCTGTGGAACAGGAGTCTAGACATGACAAGTAAGGGTAGTTGCATAGCACCCACCAAAACCTGCAATATTTACACCTGCGAACTGGAGCAGCACAGCTGCCCGGACATTAACAAAGAGCGTTGTGGCGCTGAGAGCAGTAGCGACAAAGGAATACGAAAACCTGATGGCCATTTTACACGAAAAGAAAAGGGATACGATGAGTGGTTCATCCGATGATACGTCTGTCTTATGTATGGCTTCATAAAATGCTTCCCCGGAATGGCTGATGCGTTCTTAGTCCGAGTGGCCGAAGTTCGCGTGAGCTCTGCATGGAAATGATGAATGGACCCTGTGGCGACGAGAAGAGTCGTATCTATCAAAATCATGAAAATACGCTGACCCCATGGTAATAAGAAGACCCATATCTATATCATGACGACTGTCCGCGGTGTAAGAGAAAGAAAAAATATTAGAGGAAGTCAAACAAGTCGATTCACGCACCGACTCGGACATCGAGTCAGATGTCGATTTTCAAGCGTCAGAAATCGGTGGAATCGCGAATCGCCCTGAGTCGTTGAATCGGCTCTGGAGCTGATTCGTTTCACCACCGACTTGAAAAAATCGTTTGATATGAATTAAATACATCATCGGTAAATTACCAGGCTATACAGATCTGGACAGCCCGGGGTAGTGTTATGGGCAGAACCCTTCTGCCACGTGACAGGGCAACCTGCAGAACCGTGGGAGGATTTACTACATAGTTTACAGCAACTTTCATATCGATAGACCACATTTGATTTTGTTCCCCTGACTCGACCACAAATGCTATAGGGCTATTTCTTTTGGTGTGACACCGGCAGAAGCCAGGGCAGTGGCGCCTCCAGCTTGCATCGAATGTCCTGAGATTGATGGCAGGAAGAACCGCCATAGATAGCACATAAACCAAGCTCACGTAGGAATCATCCCTGAAGCCATGAACCAGAGATGTGGATGGTATGGGAACATTGCATCTCTTGCAATGACATACCTACGGAATAGCGGCAATGGGTCCAAGATTGATTGCACGTCTGCCAGCAACAAGATTTCACATCCCTCACCCAAACTACTGCTCTTGTGATGAGGCAAAGTGTATGTTGCCGAGGCATCGGTCAATGTGAGCGAGTGTTGGAATGCAACCTTGCGATAAGATTGGTGATTCTTTGTATTCGGCCAGCATAATTCCGCCAACTGCTGCAAAGTTTTAAATCCAGTGACGAGCATAGCCACAAATAAGATATCATCATAAGTGGAGCTGCCGGCAAAAGTATTGGATATGAGAACAAGATTATTGAGTGATAGCAGTAGTTTGCATTTGATAGGTTTAGACAGTCGCCATTTACACCCTTTGAGGGTCTGTGTACATCAGGAAATTCACACATTCCTTAACATGCTTAATCAGCTTAACTCACTTATCTCAAAACTTGTTTGCTCTCTCTCACATCATTCACCTGGCATATCTTATATTTTTTGAGTGCGAAATACAATAAAACATGTATATTAATATATCTCAACTTTTTTTTTCTGAATTCATTCACATTGAAATTTTGGACAAGTAGATTCAATTTCACCAAGGCAGTTAAGTGTAAATAAGTCCGCATAAGGGCACATCAAGGAATGTGTGAATTTCCTGATGTAACAAGCAAAGATGTGCAGTTAGAATGGACATGCAGGAAATGAGGTTGTAGACGATTAACAATTCCTGACAGATAGGAATCCACTGAGCGAGGTTCAATATGATGGGATAACCAGACCACATACAAAGAAAGTGTGTCTTCTGTTGGCTCCACAGGCCAATTATGCAAGTGACAAAAGTTCAGATAGGAATTAAGATGTGAGTCATAGGCAGGAGTGGTAGTGCGTTCTATAGCAAATCCCAGAGCAAGTGAGCGCTCAAAATGCAGGTGCTCATCAGTCCAGACTTCCAGAACAGGTTGTCTGGACTTCGATGTTCCAGCAATCATTTTTTATTTGCCCCCAACGCATCCTGAGTGGGTTCAAAGTCAAAAATTTGTGCTGCTGGTATGAGCTCTTTGACCAGCTCATTGTGAAAGCGCAATAATGCATCAGCGATGACGTTTTGTTGCCCAGGAATGTGTTCCACCTGAAGATCAATATGATAGTGAAGTAAGACATCAACCGTTGACAATAGCAATGAATTGTAGATAGGTTTTGCCCGAAGTGAGTTGAACATGGCCACCATATTAGTGTTATCCGTGTAGATGAGCAACTTTGCAGGAGGCTCATCCATATTGACAATAGCATGGACAGCCAAACATACAGCCAAAGCTTCAAAGTAAAAGATCGTGTCATGAGGGGCTGACGTCAGTGAATGACACTGACAAGCAAAATTGTTATCTGGAAACCAGAGTCCTAGTCCAGCACTTGAGGCATTGGTATAAGCCACTACCACTTCATCACTTGACAGATCAAAGTCCAGGCATTTGAAGAGGTGTAACCCATCTGATTGTTCAATGTGGTCAGCGAGCCAAAGCAACTCTTGAATCAATGCATTATTGATGTGAATTTGTGCGAAACTGTTAGTTTTTCCTCATATTTTGTCATAAAGCACTGACAATCCAGGTTTAAGAAGAGGGAAGACATTAAAGCTCCATTCACACCATCCTGCGAGGCGTTGAAACTCACAAAGCAACCATCGATGATTCTTTTGTGCAAATCGGCGAAGTTCTACCACCAATTCAGCCTTTTTATGAACCGGTAGTGATACTTGCATAGCATTGGGATCAACATCAAATCCTATGACCGTCAGAGGTGCTCCAGAAACCTGCTTAGCACGGTCATGTGGCAATCCAATGGCATCCCATAGTTGGAGAAGACAAGTTTGTTTTGCAGGAAGTGAATGCAAGTCATCAAGCTTCGTTCTTCTAATAGAATCCCGATTGATCATTGAATTGAGAGAATGGTCACCCGCTGTATGATCAACAACAAGGCGGAGTTTGTCAGAGTTTGGTTTGGGCACAGTATGCATTGGGACGCTATACATTCCTGGGAGGAGGTCTGTTCCAAAACTCTCAGATACTCATCCCAATCGAATTTCTTCTTCAACCTGATTTTCAATGAACTGCAACTGCGCGTCACTTTTTGTGCAAGTATGATGAGAATTGTCGTTGATGGAAGGTTATGTATCATCAGATGTATCGGCCCAAGGCCAAAATCCCTGATGTAAAGCTTGACAAACAGATTTAACAAACAGCTGATTGGGATGGTCAACAAGAAACTCTTCAAATTTGTCAACTTTGATCAGTGTTACGATATGGAAAAGATCAGGACGTGAGGCGATAGTTTGAGCTGCATCACTAGTATCCAATAATTCTTTTAATGGAGGTGAAGGAACTGGTTCAGCGTATTCAGTAGATCATGCAGTAGGACTAAATGAAAAATCCGTAGGCGACCAAATAAGACCCCATCTATGATGCAGGCACTTAAGTGACCGTTCATGCAGATTTGGACTTTGACTCTTTGAAATGTTTCACTTCCATGTGTCGTTGGGCACATAACCTACCATCCTGCTCATGAGAGCAGACGTGTGCATATCAGCAGGTGCTTGCACTTTGGGAACATTCTCCAGAGTTCCACTTATGACATGGTTCACGTCAACTGAACGTGGTTTTGTCCCATGCAAGTGCACCAGGTTTTCCCTGCTTTTCGTCATCATAATGTCTTCCATTGGAATTGAAGTGGGATTCATGAATGTCGGTAAAGGCTGCAAAATCGGAGAGCTCAACCCATTGAGAATTTGCCACTTTGTTTCTAACGGCTTTGTCAAACTGGATGATCCATTCATGTGATCATTTGATTGACCGATCAAACTTGTCATTGATATATTCTGCGTAGGTGGTGAGCTCATCCTCTCTATGGGGAACGCGAATTTGATAGCTCATGATGTTCTGTTCCAAGCAGCTTGCCATTGCGCTGCTGTGGCAATCTTTTTTGAGACTGTCTCTGATGTTCCTGAGAACTTGATCTCAATGTCTCCAATGGTTTCAGTGCATTTGTCAATTGTGCAGGATGAGGAGATGACAGAATGAACTGCATCAAGGTTGACACACTTCCCAGCAATGATTTCAGTCCATCCAGCTTCATGGAACTCTGGAAAACATCTGTGATACATGAGTTGACGTCACACTTCTTTGGGATCTTGTGACCTATTGAGAAGAACTTCATTGGTGCATATGAGGTTGACTGATAGTTGTCCTCCTTTAGATGTCCTTTCGGCTTGTTCAAGGCACTCCAGGTCAAGTTTGCATCATTTCCGAGTGGATTCTCCCCGCTCGATGCTCTGCTCTCTCTGAACTTGATCCTCTCTAAGAGGCGGTGTGATTCTTTCTTCTGAATGGTGTCTTCCATCTGTTTCTTGTCCTCTAACTCTCTCAAGGTCTCTGGTCCATTCTTTGAGCATATCAAAGTATGGAGTCGCGATAAAGGACTTGGCTTGGTCTGAAGCTTCATTTGTGGATGATGTGACAATCTTTGAGATAGTGATAAGTGCTTCTTGCTTTGAGATGGCAGCATGCTTATATTCATCGATGAAATTGAGGCACTTCTCCACCAGCTCTTGTTGGGATGTAGTCTGGCCTCTAGGGTTGGTTTCAAATGAAGTCCCTGGTCTTCCGGGTCCTGTAAGAGACGCTGTGTTGGAGGAGTCATGTTGTGAGATTGACATGAAGGTACTGTACAGCTACACACTTAAGTTTGTCACACCATCACAGGGCGAGCGAACCGAACCTATTTTGTGTGACAGTCACACACATATTGAGGTCATCGAACTTAAGTTGTGACATGCGGTAAAAACACAAAAACATGCAGTAAAAACATGAAAAAAGTCCTAGTGCTGCCAAAAGTCCCTATATTGAGTATTCGCAACGCATCTGCACTTGCTGCGACCCTCAATATCAACCTCTCTCGAACTGTCAGTGGTCACAGCTGCAAATTGAGGCTCTGTATCATCTGGTGCTTGTTCATAGCTCTCTGCCTCATTGTCCGCCAGCAGATTACCCAATCCATCAGTGCTGTAGCCATCAGGGATTGATAAGTCACCTAGCGCAATGTGCTGCAGAACAGCATTGTCATATACCATACTTCTGATCCCAGATCCAACCATATCCAATCAGATCCAATCAATTCTATTTCCGTCCGGTCCACAGATCCTGTCTGGATCACTCATCCGAATGTGCTCGCTTCTTGCACTCTATCTCCCTTGTGTATAACTGCGTCTATCTCCTTTCATCACTCATCCTGTTTCTGGTACTCTGGCTGTGTATAATTCCTTCCTGTATCACTGATCCATTACCTGTGTTTCATTTCCAATTCGTGCTTACTGATCCGCTGCACATTAACTAATAGACTTCCATTACACTTCGTACATAGCCCTCGGTCCCAGACTTGTTGATTATCCGTCTTAGATAGTTACCATATATAAACCACTTGTAGATCTCCGTAGAACCTTAGTTTGAATATCATCTTAGATTCTGCTCATTCTGCTTCCTCTGGACTTGAGTCACTTTCCACTCAAAGTCATCTTCCGAGACTTGGGATTGATTCCTATAGTCTATATCTCCAACTCTATCTTCAGATAGTCTACCTCTGTCAGTTTCTAGTTAGGAATCCGTTCCGAAGCTAGCCTTAATCCTCTTTCCATCCCTACGCTCTGGATAACCTTCGGACGTACCATATCCGATATCTTCGGACGTCCGGATCTGCCACGCAACTCCTTCCAGATCTTCAGACATATATCTCCTCTCTGAAATAAGGGGCATTACTCAGACAAGGGGCACAGTGCACGAACTGAGGCCAAAGCCCTTCAGATCTTTCACCCCTTGAGTATGGTCTTAACAGGCATCCACAGCAACATCACTAGCATCAAGCTCAACATCTGCAGCATGTGCAAAGGGTGGCTCAGCTTTCTCGTCAGCTTGAGTAGTTTCAACCCTATATTGAGCTGTCTTGACACGGTCCCAAGTTATAGTGTCATTTTTCTGCACATCATGCAGTGCATGAAGAGCTTCGCGGCTGGTCATGCTCTCAAAGGAGAGATTGAATGCGGTTCCCGCCTTGCACTGAAAAAATGCCTGGTGTTTCAATGTCAGTAACTTGAAGCAAAATGATGTGAATGACGTACTTGTTTAACCATGTCAGGCTTGTTAATAGCACGATAACCATCAATAAACAAAAGGGTCCCGCTTGTTATGACATTTGGGCACGCGAAGTATCCTAGAATGACAAGCTCGGAGTCTGCTCTTATTGCATCAGGAAATTCACACATTCCTTGACGTGCTTAATCAGCTTAACTCACTTATCTCAAAACTTGTTTGCTCTCTCTCACATCATTCACCTGGCATATCTTATATTTTTTGAGTGCGAAATATAATAAAACATGTATATTAATATATCTCAACATTTTTTTTCTGAATTCACTCACATTGAAATTTTGGACAAGTAGATTCAATTTCACCAAGGCAGTTAAGTGTAAATAAGTCTGCATAAGGGCACGTCAAGGAATGTGTGAATTTCCTGATGTGGTCACTAAGCTGCAATGACAAGCGTCCATCACCTTCCCCAACAATCTTATGTCTGATTCTAGTTATTCTCAAAGTTCTACTCTTCATGAAGAGGAGCAGCGAGGAATACTTCACAGTGCTTTCCTCATGCTGGATACTGGTTTAATATGCTTCCCACCCATTCCTTCAACCATGTCGTCAGAGACATGCCACTGCAGTAGATCTTGCCTCATCCTTTTTGTGTTCTGGTTCTGAGTCAGCAATTTCAACAATGTTGGATTATCAGGGGTCGAGGTACAAGCTCAACACTTATCAGGAATCATCAGGAATGATGGCACAATTTTACTGAGCATCGGCAGCATAGTTTCACCATGGGCGGTCATATATAAGTAGGTATTTTACGGTACAAGTATGCTATACATTTATTCAGCGGGTTCACTGTAAAACCTGTGTTAGTATTACTTTGCAGAATGTGTCTGAGACCCATGTGCAACTCAACAGATAATGCAAAGTGCAAATGGAACTGACCTTAACATGGTGATCTTATATTAAAATTGGCATATCGCAGGATTGACCACATTCGGGTAATAGGATCCAAGTGCAACAGGAGGAAGGATGTTAGACCCCAGTTGTGAGTAGAAGTATGTATCTAATCTTCAATGCTTTTTGTCCAGCATTCTATGATTTTGGTGTTCGATGCCTGCAGCCAACGTATTACACCATTCAGATTGAGAATGTGTGATTTAATATCCGTATCAGACACAGGATGTAAGGCGAACGCTGGTAGGAACAATGAGCAGGCAGAAATTAGAACTAGTGCTAGTGCTATAAGAATCATCAATCAATCATTTCATGCTAGTATAGGAATAGTCAATATTCCTTCAAGGAATCGCGTCATCATTATAGGAAGTGTATCTAGGTAAAATACTCTACGCTGATTTCACACGACAAGCCTGTTGGTTCGGGGCGACATGGCCATCGAGACCAATAGTGTGTCATTCCAGGCGTTGCCGCTGTAGGAAGGTACTTGAGACAGCACATAGCTCGTAGAGAAGGAACCAGCCGCCCAGCCAACGTAGCCGAGGATAACTATACATAATACATGTTAACTTGTGTCAGGGCATGGTAATGGGTGGAAAACGTACCATCATATTGTTTAGCCTGGTAGGCAATCTGCTCCGATATGTAGCTAACACAAGATTCTACATTCCCACCACCAGTCTCCGTGTTGAGAGCCAGACGACCTTTTGCACGGAGCCAGGTGGACAGAGGTTCCCATGTGTCCTCAATGCCGTTGGTCACGCACTCAGTGTTGGTGCCACTAAGAGATATTAGCGAAGGCATGGGCAAGAAAATGATTGTACTAACGAGCCATCATAATCGAGATACCTATGGACGTCCATAATGAGGTTGGTGACTGTGCCGTCAAGGTTCCGCACCGAAGCAAGGGCATCAGCGGAACCACTGGAAACGAAAGTCTTTGCAGAGGTATAGTCGGTCCCGGGGAGGAGAATCATCTGGATGGTAGCGCCAGTTTTACTGAACGTCGAATATATTTAATTAAGATACCCCCAGAAACAGTCGAACATACTGACCGAATGGCCGTAACTGCACCCTAGTTCCCAAGAAATATCAGTATCACCTGAAGCTTGTGGACAAGGACCACGTACCTGAACTATAATCGTGAAACCATATTGTCAGAAGTGAAAACAAAAAAACATCTATCAAAAAAAATCATACCTGTCTTTGCCCAAGTGCTGATACTCTACGTTCACGTAAGTATAGTCTGTTGTGTAACTCTGCTGGCGACTCACCGGGATATCATGAGGTTCGTTCATACTAATTGTCAATAAGTCAGCAATTCCGACTTACAGCGGCTATCACATACATTCCAAAGACGACTTTCGTCTCGTTCTTCCAGTGCTTGGCAATGTTGGACCAGAGCTCAGCGAAGATTTCGTTGCTTGGACCGCCTTGACCAATGATCTATTATCGGATTGAGCATCGTTGACAATTACAGAAGCACGGTCACTGACCTGCCCATTGAACCTGGCGTAATTGTGGATATCAATCACACAGTGAGCGCCAGTGCTCAGACAGTCGGACACCAGCATGTTATATTTGGCAAATTGTGTCTCATCCAAGACGCCAGTCATCTTGTCGTTGGTGAGGTACTGCCAGCCAACGGGGAGACGGAACAAATTGTAACCGTCATTCTTGAAAAAATGTTGCATCTGGCCCAAGCCATCAATACCTAGTGGGTACGTTACAGTAGTGAGAGGATTTTCAAAGATAAACCATACCGGATAGTTGGTGGACGGGAGGAACAGCGCCTGAAGCAACGCAAGTGCCATCTGTACCACAACCGAAGTCTGTGGAACAGAAGTTTAGACGTGACAAGTAAGGTAGCTGCATAGCACTCACCAAAACCTGCAATATTTACACCCGCGAACTCGAGAATCCCATTTGCCCGAACATTAACAAGGAGCGTGGTGATGCTGAGAGCAGCAGCGACAAAGGAATACGAAAACTTGATGGCCATTTCACGCAAAAAGAACGGGGATATGATGAGTGATTCATCCCATGATATGTCTGTCTTATGTAGGGTCTAAAACGTTAATTATTCTGTATAAAATGCTTCCCAGGAACAGACGCGCATTATGCGTTCTGAGTTGTGGCCGAAGTTCGCGTGAGTTCTGCATGAAACTAATGAGCTGAACCGGAGATGAGAAGAGTCAAATTTCTAAATCACGAAAATATGCTGACCCCATGGTAATGAGAATACTCATTTCTAAATCATGACGACTGTCTGCAGTGTAAGAGAAAGAACAGATATTTACCAGCGGTCCCCAAGACTACCGCGATGAGAGACGAACGCGATCACGTGAATATCATATAAGTTTATAGGTTTCCGAGTTAGGCACTTTAAAACACAAATTGAAGAATGCCTAGCCACCCCGGCCCACCCGTCGTGACCAATCGAGTTAACACTGAAGGGCCTATATGTATGTGTTCTGCGTTGACAAGACGAAACTCCTGTTGCCTATCGCCGGAGAAGAGAATATTAGTATAAAATTTTGGTCGTTGCAGGGTCGAATGTGTCTCGTTGTCTTTGCGTCGCTTCGTTAGCTATGTAGTCCCGCGGGGTTGGGTCTGTTTAAGTTTCCTAAGAGATCGCGTCTCAACTCCAGCATGGGGCTCCGAATCCGATCAAGTTGGATTCCCCCGATATGGCGCACGGCACTGATGTACCATATGAATGGATTGGAAAATTCTGTGTGATGGCGGTGAAGTTGCACCTAATTTTGACCGGCGTGCAGTTCGGATCCAAGTTAAATATCACCACAGAGCGACGTGACTAAACTGAGTAAGCGATATCGGTACTTTCGGTGGGCGGTCGGCTGTGGTCGGTCTACTATAGTGATATACCAGATCGATCATCCACGATGATACCGCTGTCTGTCGATATTGCGGTCTTTATGAAGATGTTTTCTCTGGTCAAGATTAAAGTTACCGATACTGTCATGACTCATGGACGCTCCTATGGAAACAATAATTGAGTGAGGAATGTGTCTCAGTGTAGACTCGGAGGCGCAACTAGTGGGGGGCAAAACTGAATTTTGACCTGTTGTCGACACAGCTTCACAAGCTTCCAAGTCGCCCTCCGGACCTCTTGTACTGCTACTAGTCGTGCCACGTTTTGCCATGAACCCCTACGAATTCATCGGTAATTGCCAAACTGACAAACCTGGCACGGCGCAATGGCGCAACAGTATAGCCAACAACACTAGGCGCAACTTGCCCTGAAGTTGAAATTATCAAGTGTCTGTTTCGCGCTCGAAAATGGAGGACTGAATTCGAGAAAGAGAAATGAGATGAGAAGTTGAAGGACTCGATACAATGGTCCCAAGTTAGTGCACTGCTGGCGGGTAAGGCCCGCACGAGCACGAAGATCCGATTCTGTCAGACCACCCCGCACGCGTAGCCCGATCAGTGCAGATCCCGCGTACGAGTTGGCGAGTAAGTGCTAGCTATTGAGGCTTGCTGCATTCATCTACCAAAGAATCTAGCCTACCTGAACTAAGGTGTGGTACAAGCCAATGACATAACGGTTCGGGAGTTCAGAAGGTCCTCGAGACTTTGCGGCGTAAGTAATAACAAAACAGTGCATCAAGAAACCTTCAGAACACTTAATCAGCACCCCGTTGTTTCGCTGTTCGTCGGATACTTAGGTGCAGTGGTCGTATTTACCAAACTTACTTATGATCAAATCAGGAATCTGACATCGGTTGATATCACAATGCGGATTGCAGGATGTAAGGAAGTAAGTACAAGTAAGAGCAATGATCATGCAGAACTGTTATAAGAATCATGAATCACGCTGGAAGGAAGATAGTAAATGTTCCTTGAATCAGGTCATTATTACAGAAAGTATGTCTAGGTAAAATGTTCTGCTCCAATCTCATAGAACGGATGCAACGAGCATGTTGGTCATGGGAGACATGGCCATCGAGACCAATAGTGTGTCATTCCAGCCGGTGCCATTGTAGACGGGCACCTCAGACAAAACATAGTCTGTAGCAAAGGAACCAGCCGCCCAGCCAAGGTAGCCAAGAATGACTACAAAGTATACGAGTCGACTTATGCCAGGGTATGATAATGGCTGAAGACGTACCATCGGATTGGGCAGCCTGGTAGGCAATCTGCTGCGATATGTAGCCAACACAAGAGTCTACATCCCCACCACCAGTCTCCGTATTGAGGGCCTGACGACCGTTTGCGCGGAGCCAGGTGGACAGAGGGTACCATGAGTCCTCAATATTGTTGGTTACGCAAGGAGCGTGGGTGCCACTAAGTGGTATTAGCGTAGGCTTTGGCAAGGAAACGATTGTACTAACGAGTTATCATAGTCGAGGTACTTGTGGACGTCCATGATGAGGTTGGTGAATGTGCCGTCGGGATTTCGTATCATGCCAAGGGCCTCAGCAGAGCCACTGGAAACGAATGTTTCCGCAGAGGTATAGTTGTTTCCAGGGAGGAGGATCATCTGGGAGGTAGCGCCAGCTTCCCTGAATAACGAAGACCGGATTTTTCAATCAGGAAACTATGCAGAGATAGTCGAAGATACTAACCGAATGGCTGTAACTGCATACTGATTCCCCGGAAATCTTGGAATCATCTGAGACCTGTGAACAAGGAACACTTACCTGAACTATAATTGTGAAACCATACTGTCAGAGAGGAAAATAGAAAACATTCATCAAGAGATATCATACCGGACTCTGCCCAAGTGGTGATATTCTAGGTTCAGTGATGTCAGCACAGCTTCTTAAAGAATTTTTCGAGACTCACAGGAATATCATGAGGTTCGTTCATACTTATTATCAATAAGTCAGTGGTCCGTAGATGCAGTGACGATCACATACACCCCAAAGATGACATTCGTCTCGTTCTGCCAGTACGAAGCAATATTGTACCAGAGCTCAGCGAATATTTCATTACTGGGACCACCTTGACCGATAATCTATAATCGAATTGAGCATCATTGACAAATACAGAAGCACGGTCACTGACCTCCCCATCGTACCTGGCATAATTGTGAATATCGATCTCGCAATGAGCGCCAGTGCTCAGGCAGTCGGATACCAGCATATTGTAGTTGGAAAATTGTGTTTCGTTCAAGACACTTGTCGACTGGTTATACGTGAGGTACTGCCAGCCAACTGGGAGGCGGAACACATTGTAGCCATCATCGTTGAAAAAATGTTGCATTTGACCCAAACCATCAACACCTATTGGGTATATATATCAGAGTAAATGAGGTTTCTCCAAAGTAAACCCTACCGGACAGTTGGTAGACAGGGGGGACAACCTCTGAAATAACACAAGTGCCATCCGTACCACAACCAAAGTCTGTGGAACAGGAGTCTGGACATGACAAGTAACGGTACAAGTATGGTACTCACCAAAACCTGCAATATTCACACCTGCAAACTGGAGCGGCGCAAATGTCTGAGCGTTGACAGCGACCGTCACGGTACTAACCGTAACAACAAAGGAATACAGAAAAGCGATGGCCATTTCGCGAGAGAAAAGCATGAATCTGCTCGGTGTTTCATCAAACAAAATAGTTGTCTTATGTATCAGTTAGAATGATAAAAATATGCTGTGTAAAATGTTTCGTCAGGAACACTAGCAGACACGCTGCGGCGGCATGATGCGTTCTCAGTGGTACCCGAAGCTTGCGCGAATTTTGCATGCAAGTACTGATATAACGCCAAGGTGAGCAGCCTCGTCTATGAATCATGGTGACAGTAGTCCACTACGCAGAAGAAAGAATATTGGCCTGCGTTACTCCAAAGTCCAGAGTGCAAACTCTTGAAGTACCGGTCGACGCGATCACGTGAATATCATGCGAGCGGCAAAACGTCGCTTCATTGTCGGGAGCTGGTCTGTGGTGATTATGTAGATGGATCAAAGTTTTGGGCCGGTGCCAGGTTATCCAGGCTGGATGGTACTAAGTGAACACACGGTCAAGTAAATAACCGCTTATGTAAGCTAAAGACATGGGTTTGTGGATGTGTCAGCAAGATCAATTGACCAGATGGACGTCGACGTACCCTGCAAGCTTGAACTCATTTCCGACCTTCCAGGTAGCCTCAATATAGAACAGCGATATTCATCTTACTGACCGATGTTTCACCGCAGGGCACGATGAACGTGCTTGGCAGGTCGCATGGAATCCCACCAAACCCCTGCTAGCGTCATGTTCAGCGGATAAATCTGTGCGAACATATAGCTATCGACCATCCGACCACGGAAGCAAATCGCTGACCTTTTCACACGTGAGCACTATTCCAACGGGGCATACGAAAACCGTACGCAGCATTGCATGGGCACCATCAGGCAAGACGCTCGCCACCGGATCATTTGATTCGAATGTCGGTATATGGGAACGAGAGGATATTTCGGACTCCGAGGATGCTGGGGAATCTGCGGGGGATTGGGAGTGTGTGACTTTGCTAGAAGGTCATGAAACGGAGTGCAAGAGTGTTGGGTATTCGAGCTCTGGAACGCTACTAGCAAGTTGTAGCAGAGATAAAACGGTGTGGATATGGGAAGGTGAGTATCTATTTTTTTCACCTTACTGCATTGCTGAAAGATTCAATATGATCAGTTAAACCCGATGCAGATTTTGAGTGTATGGGTGTACTCATGGAGCATAGTCAAGACGTGAAATGCGTTGCATGGCACCCTTCCGAAGAGGTCAAATGCCCGCCGTGGGAATGATGTGCATCACTGACAGGTGTTCAGGACAGATACTTGCATCCGCTTCGTACGACGATACCATTAAGCTCTACGTAGATGACCCTTCAGAAGACTGGTTTTGTTTTTCGACCCTCTCTGGTCACAAGTCGACCGTCTGGTCCCTTTCTTGGTCGCCACAAGGGAGTTACCTCGCCTCGTCATCTGATGACCTTACGATCAGAATATGGAAGAGAGTAGAGGAATATAAGTGGAAATCTGTATTGGAGTTAAGAGGACATGAAAGGAGTATTTACTCGATCAGCTGGGGAGTTGGGAAGGGCGTGAGTGAGAATCTTGGATGGCTCGCGACTACTGGTGGTGATGGTCAAATCAATGTCTGGGAAATAACTGTATGTTTCATGCTCTTTCATGGTGCATCAAGATTGACAAGCCCTCTCAGGAAACGCAGGACACCAAGGATCCTCTAAGTGCCAAACTACTTGCAAGAGTATCTGGAGCTCACGATGTCAACGACGTCAATTCCGTCTCGTGGTGTCCTCGCCCAGAACATCCAGACTTGTTGGCCACTGCTGGCGATGATGGCTCAGTCAAAGTATGGAGGGTAGTGCCGTCTTAGATTAAATATGTACAGTATCCTATTCATGCAATAAAGTTGGATCTATGTACCTATATTACGTGTTGGCCGGGGCACGGACTTTGCACGGACTACATAATTTACGTATACATCGATCTTGCTTCATAATGACTCGGTAGGACTCAGTTGTGTCTACAGTGCTACAGTGTAGATTTCTTTCAGCACATTTATCTTTTCATATCACCCTTCTACCATGCCAATCCTTGGGCTGGCTCCCTCTACCGCTCCAATAAAACCTGTGCATTTTGATCTTGAAAAAGTCATTCGGCCAAATATTCTTGCTCTCCATCCTTACCGATGTGCACGCGATGACTACCAAGAGGGAATCCTCCTCGATGCAAATGAAAACGCTCTCGGACACTCTATTCCCAGATCATTCAACCATATTCAGCAGGATCTTTCCCCGATACCAGACGCAGACTTAAACCGATACCCTGATCCCTCTCATGATGGGATAAAATCTTGCATCGCATCTCTCAGATCGCTGCCCGGGAAGGACCATGTCTTTCTTGGAGTTGGATCTGATGAGGTGATCGATCTATTGATGCGAATTTGCGTTGTACCCGCAAACGAGAAGATTTTGATCACCCCGCCAACTTATGGAATGTATTCTGTTTGCGCACAAGTGAATGATATCGGGCTAGTTCGATGTAACCTGAATCTTAGTGGCAGCGGGGGAGAGGGTGGAGAACACGGTCGATTCAGCTTGCTGGTTGATGATGTGAGTGTTACGTTTTGCATAATTTCTCAAGTAGCTAACGACATGAAGATAAAAGCGGCCATTCTGGCCGACCCTTCTATCAAACTTATTTTTCTCTGCTCACCAGGAAACCCTACGGGTACTCTCATTAGTCTGGCAGCTATCAAAGCAATATTGGACTACGAGCCATTCAAAGGGATTGTTGTCGTCGATGAAGCGTATATCGATTTTGCTGGTGAGGGTGCCAGCGCCGTATCCTTAATCAAAGATTATGCGAATCTGTGCGTAATGCAAACTTTGAGCAAAAGCTTTGGCCTCGCTGCGATTAGGTGAGTACTTGTTCATCGGTACCTGTATGAATCATTAACAATTTCCCTCAGGCTCGGTATCGCCCTTGCACAGCCGCCATTAATTCAAGTGCTCACAAACACAAAAGCCCCGTATAATATCTCCACACCGTCTGCTCAGTTAGCGATCGCTGCGCTGAGCAAAGAGGCAGTCCAATGCATGCGTTTAAAATGTCGAACGCTCGTAGAGTCACGGAATCAGCTACAGAAGTCTCTCGAAAATCTTTCTGCTCTCGGTATAGGAGACGTCATTGGCGGAAATGATGCAAACTTCTTGGTGGTCCCTATCCTTCATAAAGAAACTAGACTTCCTGACAACGTTCGGGCAAACGCGCTTTATAAGGAGCTCGCCGAGAACAAGGGAGTTGTAGTGAGGTTCAGAGGGAAAGAGGCTGGATGTGAGGGGTGCTTGAGGATCACTGTTGGGACTGCCGAAGAGAACGGAATACTGCTTCGACAACTGCAGAGCGCCTTAAATGACTATTAGCTGCGCGAAGCTGTGCTCTTGTAGACTTTAGATGAGTCGACCTCTTCTCGAGGGGTTCATTTGCCAAATACAGACAGATTATTACGTGTCAGTATTATTGATGGCGGCGGTAATATGCTGGCACCGAACACCTACGGCGCAGCGCTCATTGACTTGATCTACCTGGCCTTCGCATGCTGAGGTTTCTTATTTCCATCATTTTTCCCTTAGTGCAACTCTCTGTTTGATATTATCAGCGTGCTGGACCTCACAGTAATTCTCATCGGTCACAACTAGAACTCCTTTAGAATGGCGAAGCAAAAGTCCCTTACTCCTCAGGAGATCCTCCGTGCACGGAAAGTGCGAGAAGAACGAGAGAAGAATGCGCTACTTCCTCCAGGATTGTTAAACCACGGTAATACTTGTTTCATGAACTCTGTGTTGCAGGGTGTGAGTTTTGTTTCATCTTCTGTCTCATTGAACGATGAGCATATTCTAATAACTTTCTCTGTAGCTAATCGCTACGCAACATCTATCTCGTCTTGTCCTGTTTCAGGATATCCCTCCCGCAGTGCAGTTGTCTGCATCAATTTCAGTGGCATCCCACCGATCACCTGAGTTAACAAATGGACACGGTCTAGCAGGGCCTTATGAACGACCTTGGACCCCTGGGTTACCTATTGGAGATCGGTTTGTGACGCTCTTGCGGCAGGCGTGGGATATCCAAGATAAGCGGCAAAGAAATTACTTGAAGCCAAAGTAAGCGTTGAGGTGGTGAAGCAGAATTATCGCTCATCGCTTGATTTCAGAGAACTTTTAGCATCCATTGGCCAGAAATACGACCAATATCTAGACTTTCGCCAGCAAGATGCGCACGAATTCCTTAGACATCTACTTGATGCAATGCAGATGGAGGAGGTTGATGTGAGTGACAGCAATATTATATCAACTTGTTCACTTGTTGACATATCGTAGATCATCAAAAAGCGACAGCCTTCTATCAAGCGCAAGAAGAGAAAACGCTCTTCTGCGAAGGCACATGCTTCGCCGAATATTGACACTCATGATCGTTTACATGTTGGTCAATCACCGTTAGGACAAATCACCAGCGCGCCAGATGCTAATCCATCGCCCCCAAAGGAAGAGACGTTGGCACCGTTTGTTGACATGCTTTTCGGGGGTAAGTTGGCCAGCATCTTGGTGTGTCAGGCTTGCAAACACGTTTCCCACACATACGAGGACTTCAACGACCTCAGTTTAAGCATCAAGGCTGAGGACTATGCTCGCGAACGTAAGCGGGATAAGCTGAAGCAGCTCGCCAAGAAACTGCGCAATATATCCGGAACGGCACTCAGCGTCATTCCTGTCCAGCGTTCTTCTTCAGTCCCGGCTACTCCGCATAGAGCTTCGACATTGGAGAATACAGAAGCTGCAGATCCTCATAGACGACGTAGTATTGACTTGGCGGATGTCGAGGTGGCCGCTGTGGTGGATAAGCCTGCGGACGAGACCAACAATGAAACTATTACTGGAACAGATCCGTCTCTATCCCAACACGAACTACATCTCGGACATCACCCTGACACTGCCCTTCATCACCCGCCGGAATCTGACAATTCGCCCGCTGCAACTCCTGACTTCCGTGTCGACGAGACTCCAGAAGCTGAAACCCCACACAAGGGACGAGAACATGTAGAGATTAGCGAACCCTCTTTAGGCCAAAATCGTGAGAAAAGGGAGAAGTCGGAAAGCTGGTCGAAGCTTGGACGAAGAATTAGCGTATCAGTTGGGCTCACCAAGCAATCCAGGGAGGATCGACGTCGCTCACAAGCAGAGAAGAAAGCCAGAAATGACGCTCCGCATCAGCGTAACGCAAAGGACGATGACTTATACCCTCCGTCTCCATCTCTTCACACTACAGTACCCGCCGTCCAGCCTATCGACTCTCCTGACATAAATGTTGAACGAGAGCCGACATCTCTTAGTGCTGTGAACGACCTGCTGCATGCGCAACTAGCGGCGGTTAAGCGGTCGTGGTCGCCAGTGCAAAAGTCGTCACCTTCACCTCCAGTCTCTTCTACTCCCCGTTTTCCTCTCATCCCTCGCCAACCCGCTCCTTCCATCACGAGAAAACGTTCAAAAACTCCCAGACCGCCGAAAATGAATGCTGAAGAAGCAGCTTATCTTCGTGATATCCTGGCCGATATTAATCCAGGAGCTGCAAATCCATTTTCCATCTTCAAGCAGGCGAAGGACCACTCTAATACAGGCCCTTCTACTACTCAAAGTATGTTTTTGAAAATCCCTCAACTTGGCGGTCTGGAAGAATGTTTGAGATTATTTACCTCGGTCGAGGTTCTCGACGGAGAGAACATGGTGAAATGTCATCGTTGTTGGAAGATCGCCAATGGCCTTTATGAACCTAGGTCGCGCGGCCAGAATCAGGAGTCCGATTCGTGCACTGACAGCGACGATGAAAACGAGAGCTTAGATGATGATGAGCCTATCCATATGCCACACCCCAATGGGAGCGCACATCACACACCAATGCCAAATCGCTCCTATTGTCCCAGGTTGTCAATATCTCCCTTAAGTTCTGCTACTTCCTTGCATGATACCCCCGTTAGTCACGATACCCTCAGATCATCCTCGGGTGACACAACCCTTGATACCTCTAATGGCTCACACAACATTAAATCTCTACCACCCTCCTTGGAGCTGGCGGGCGATGATCATTCACCCTCTACATCAACACCTCATCCTGGAACATACGTCGGTCTTCCTATTCCATCGATATCTACTACCGCTCCGGAGTCGCCAATGTCTATTAAGACAGCCAGACCCATTATGACGAAGTCGCCTACTGATACATCGCAGGCTTCCCTGGATGCTCCCGCATCACAGCACAACAGGGAGAAACACCGTGTCAATACGACGGAGAGCGAGGGCTGTTCTGACGAGGAAAGTGGGACATCTGCTAATTTATCTGCTTACTCGGACGTTTCTTCTGCTGCTGTATCACCGGCAGTATCGCCAAACGTCTCCCAAGAGAATCTCACAGTCTCTCAGACACCTCACGCTCCACTACAACCGCTTTCAAAGACTCCTGATTCCACAGGTGTCCCTCTGTCGAAGAAAGTGATCATGCGAGCGGCATATAAACGCTATCTTATTGCCACGCCCCCGCCAGTTCTTGTCATTCATTTGAAACGCTTTCAGCAAATGTCCAAAGTTCCCATCATGTCTTTTTCCTCCAGTTTTAAGAAGCTCGAGGATTACATATCTTTTCCAGAATACCTTGACATTGCGGCCTACTTGGCACCCAAACGGGAACAGTATGTGGATGCCAAGTCAGGGCATACTCGCGGTCGGAGCAAACGTCCAGAGCGGTGCATGTATAGGTTATATGCCGTAGTCGTACATATTGGGAACATGGTGAGAACCACATCAGTCGATTGAGGAGTCTTACAGCTCATTACTGAATTCATAGCTTGGCGGTCACTATATTGCATACACTGCCCTCCCCACGAAGGAAGATGAACAACCGACGTTATCGGTGACTGGATCCGAGAGCTCAGCTCACACAGATCAACCGCATCGCGACTGGGCGTATATCAGTGATACTACCGTGCGGCTATCCTCTTTGGACGAGGTCTTAAAGAGCAAAGCATATATTTGCATGTACGAGAGGATATAAATCTGACTTAACGTCTTTCGTTCGCTAGTGTGTTCTCCACTGTCAGCATCTCGCTATGTTGTGCTATAACATCCCAAGCGCAGTCGCAGCAGTTGGTTTTCTGGTATCTTTATCCTTTTTGCTTGTCAGAAGGACGGTGTCTGTTTTATCTACATAATAGAGCTATATAGCTTATACTTGTAAGCCGAAGGATTTTGTTTCATAGACAATACTCATCTTTAATCTCTCTGTACCGTAGTTTTTTTCAATGGAACAAGCAACTGAGAGCGGTGAGTCTCTGAGTAAGATCTTGTTAATGAATGACATTACGCTTGGTGGGAACATTGGTGAGTAGATTATTAACCTAGTAGAAAAAGATCGGACATTCGCTAATTTCGTTGCACAAAAAAAGGATGTCGGAAATGATGAGTGTCAGTTTAAATGTAACCCACAGTCATTACACTTGATGCATTCTCATCGTGGTGGCGACGTACATCCGATATTGCGCTAACATGCGCCCCGTGCGGCGTGTACACGGTGTATCAGCTTCACGATTCGCTTACCTCTATCTCTCCCTTGCCAAACTCCAGCTCCTTCATATGGATAAAAGTCATCGTTAGGCAATCGTAGTAGTTACTCCGAAAGATCATCTAATTCCAGATCGCCGAAGGACAGCGGCCTTACTTTTACATTTTGTACCACGTCTAGATGGTGGGCAGAGGGAAACGAGGAAACTATCGATAACGATGAAGTGAAGTAGGTTATACGAACTGTAAAAAGTACCGTTGACCAAAGGTGGCGGCACAGCCGAAGGCCTTCCCGTTTTGATCAAAGTTTATGTATTTGTATATCGGGGTCAGTAGCGTTCGGCGTCCGACTTATCAGTAATATTTCCCACTAGCCAGTGACAGTTGACGTGAGCTGCTTCAGGGATGTTGGTACTTACCGCACGAGGGGGATCATCAACGCAGGCTCGTAAACCGATATGCACCCAAGACCTTGCAGGGTAGCTTCAGTGCGAGGTACAATCTCAGCCTATCCCTTAATGTGACAAAACTTTCACTCCGTCTTATATTCGTCTCCAATTTAAATATCGACCATGGCACTGCACTCTGAATCTTATCGATATTGTTGTCCATCAACAATCCTTTTGTACCACGAAGAGAGGTAGGTCTCTCTTCGCATGACCAGCATATTTCGAGGCTGAAGCCCAATTGTGTCCAGCGCTGCGTGCGAGAGCATGACCGATTGACATGGCATCTCAACAGGTACCTTACATATTGTGGGACTACGCCAATCGGCCGGTCTTCGTAGCCCTGCAGGTTGTCATTACTGGCTAGAAATGCGATAGACGATCCTATAATCTCAAAGGCATGTACAAATAATGCTCCCGCATCACATAAATGGTTGGCCTCCAACGTCTGCATGTAAAACGTGTCACAATACGTTCTTCGTACGTGTTTCATTTTACATACACATACACTACCACTCATCCTACACGTTGTCTTTTTGTTCTCTTTGTCCTTCAACCGAGAAGACTGAGGTGAGTTCTTCCATTTACGAATCTACCATACAGTATCTAATAACCTACATAGTTTCTTCCTCGTTCCTAGTTACTATTTCGTTTAAGAAAACTTACCATTATCCTTATCCTGTCCTATCAGATAAATGGAATCCAACTGCACTCGACTAGTCGGTGAGTTGACAATAGCCATCATGTTATGTTCTTCTGTTCATGATCCTTTGGAAGTCGCGGGATCTGTATCCCATGGCGTTGCTATCATCTGTACCATATTCAGGCTTGTTTACAGAGGTTGGACGCGCCACATCTGGTGGGAAGACGCATGGGCAGCAGTTTCACTGATATCAGATGGTAGCTCTATCCTTGCACGCTGATTTATTTAGATAACTAATCACTGTTAACCCCCAGTTGTCTGCCTGGTATGCGTCTGGACCCCCTCGACAGATTGTTAGTAGACTGCTTGACTCCTCCAAGATCTGCCTCACATTCATGTCAGTACCATCCTGGGTCCTCGCAGTGGCTTTAACCTCCGTTTTGTGGTGCATATCATAGCTTATTCATCACATACATTCCTAACTGACTGGTGCAGGGCGGCACGCATGAGTGTCATTTTTTGCATCATCAGAATCGCCAACCATTCAGGGTGCAGGGTCCAGAAATGGATCACTCATCTCATTGCAGTATCATTTGTGTGCATGTGGATCACACTGCTGGTTCAGAAGGTCAACGTGTGCATATTCCAGGCGTGCCATATGTCCGAGCCTGTGGCAGTCTCGCAACTGATCAGTCAGTACCTCTTTGTCATTCTATGGCTGCGTAGTCCTCAAGTTATTGATTCCGTGGCACAGCGGACGTTATTGCAGATTCTTCTCTTGTCATTGCGCCACTGCAGTTATGGAAAAATGTAGGGCTCTCACGTAGCAGAAAAATATTGGTCCTGTCCTCATTTGGCGCATCGATTCTAATCACTGCTATCACCATCCCCCACTCTGTGGTTCTCATTCTCTTCAGCTCCATGACAATTACTACGCTCATATTTGCGCATGTCAAGGTAAGCGACCTCCATTCCTCGCATCCTTCGGTAATATCTGACAGACGTTTAGGCTGCTGTCAGTCTTATCGTTTGCAACCTCTTGGTGATTGTTACCTTTGCATATCGCGTATTTTCGAAAGAAACTTGTGATCTCGACCAGTCTTTCACATCCCCCGAAATATTCTCGACTGTCATCATGACACAGTTCCCCATGAGCACGTACACTAGCACATCATTATATGGACATGAAGGAACAATCTCGACACACATAAAAACGGGGCAGACGACGCTGAAGCCGGATGAGACAAGCATGATGAGCGCTGAATAGGGTACTTACAGGATGGCTGGAAACATGAAGGATGGCAAGCAATAATCGATAGCGAAGGAAGCTGCCAATCATGATAGCAGCGCGTTTTTGTTTTTTTCATCTTACTGCATGTACATATATGTAATTATTGTCTTAATTTATCATGCATGAATTCAAACTGATCAGGATATAGGAGCCCAAAGTAATCTTTGTATGCCCTCATGGTCTTGGAGGTGAGAGCTTTGGCTACGTGGTCAAACCTGCCAGCCAGTGGTACTCGTGGTCCGCAAGAAAAAAATATGCTCTTGGCCAAAACTGTTATTGGGAGAACGTTGCTCACCAAGACTTTAACTTGTTCCAGACAAGACCTCGTACCAACTTATTGAGGTGCGGGAGGTGATACTTTGAACATGGAAAGAAGCCCTGAGAAGAGGAGCTCTATGCCTCAGTTTTACAGCCATGCAGTTGCCTGGAGATTCCTTAAGTGACCAAATTTCCAACAGGTCAAAGTACCGGGTCGCAGTGGTTGTCACATTCGCATTTTTGAAACTCGGTGATTGTGTAGTATTGTCTACACACAAACAAGCATGGCTTATCCTTGTTACGACCTGTGATCGTTTTGCACTCCACATGGTCCGTAAGCAAACATTCTGTGACCCGCATGTCCAGAACTCGCTAGATTGCGCAAAGTACTCACTAGCTTGGGCGCAGCGGTGGCTGATGATCTAATGCGGCGGCTGTCCCAGTTATCACTGCGGCAGACACCGTAGTGATGAGTGAGATGAACCTCATAATTGCAATTCAAGAGAGCCTCAGCTAAGGCCTGATGTGTTTTTGTTACCGTGTCAAAAGCTCCTCGGTTGTATATGCGAATACTCACATATCCCGTGCTCAGTGCTGGAATAGATGTCAACGCTTCGTGATAGTCTCTTTTAGGCGTCACATCATGATACAGATCTATAATCGAGAGCTTGAGCTAGCACACGTCCAATGACTATGGATTACTCATATTTATAGTTGAGGTCAGCATGCGTCAAGGATATATGTTGCATATAAAAATGAAAAGATGGTACCTTTGTTTTGAGCTTGAATCTGCTAGATTGGCACTGTTTAACCAGTGCTGCTGCTGTACTGCTATATGATGCTTTGTGAATCGTGATGCCGCAGGGACTTAGTCAAAAGTTAGTTCCTCGCGAGCACAGGGTAGTAAACCGCAGCCTGTAGGAGGTTAATACAACGGATGAAACATCGGAAGATAAGACACACAATCACAACCTTCCACCATACATCTGCAGGCGGGGTGTAACAAGGCACGAGCGGAGGAATAGAGCTTTTGTCTTTGAGCAAGCGGCCGACGTGGCGAGGCGCTTCTTGCCTCCGCGCACGAGTACCGTTGAATTCTCGTGATACTCATTTCATTGACCACTCTTTCGCTTTTCTTCCAATGCACTCGATTCTAGTGCCTCGCTCTCCTCAAATACGTACCACAAGAGCCCAGAGGACACCTACAGTTCAGTTACATTGAGGTGGCCCACCATCCCTCTGTACGGTTCATAGCTGTCTGAGGTGAGGCTTCGTGCGTGCTCGACCGAAACGTCCCGTTCGATCTTGTAATAGTATTTACTTCCAGTATTTGTCTAGTATACCAATGACTTGATCACATCTAAGTGAACATCACAAATGTAAACAAGATGGGACTGGACGTAGCTCAAGAGAAAGGAAATAAACCTCATGCCTATGCAAGGGGAGTCGCGACCCAAGCAAAAACTTCTTGTCTCCCTTTCGCAATCTCGCCTTTCTCACCAGAGCTTGAGTACGCAACCCGAAGACGCTCCGTAGCCAGTTCATCTAGTAATTCCAGGTTCTTCGGTGCACTAGTATTCGATGAAGACTTCAGGTTCTCGTTTTGTGCTATCCGACGAGCACACTGTTTTCGATGTTCAACTCAACAGGCAGTTCATGCGAGGAGAAAAAAAACTCACGAGTTTCACGCCAAACCACGCTCGCACGGTGATCCCGAGGGGCGTGGATTCTTGCAAAAGTTGTTCTGAATCGTCAGCGTCGGTCATGTCGACGACGGTGAGGAACATCTTGATGGCGAGGTAAAAGTCTTCGGAGGTATAGGCCGTCTCGGCGGCTTGGAGAACGTAGAAGGGGTTCTGGGGAGTCAGGAGCAGAACGTGTGAGAGCGCCTGGAGGGAGTGGTCATATCTATGCGAGCGAATAAAATGAATAAGACGTGTGATAGTATTGTAGAATGGAGACGCACTGGTTACACGACGCATAAATATCTGCGAGTTCTAACCACCCTTCGACATCTGTATAGAACGTGTCCAATAACTGCATGAGTTCGTTCACAGCCTTTTCGACCTTGCCTGTTCTCCTTAGGACCGATATTCGCCGCTTCCAGATCGCCTGTAGTGAGAGTAAGCACACGAAAGACACGTATATGACAACACGCACAACATTGGCGGAGTCGGCGTCAAGTATGTCGGCGTAGTATTTAAGGGCTGTTTCTGGAGGCTCTGTAGCTTCCATTCGGATACCTATGAGACAGTCGATGCGTGGGGAATTGGGGAATTTATCGGCAATGAGCTGGAGGCATTGCTATGTAGAAATGGGGTTGAGCTTGGGGTGAGGTCAGTACGTAGGACAGTGGAAAAGGACACACATCTGCTACGTCAAGTCGTCCGACGTCTATTGAGGCTAATACCAATTGTTCTAGAGAAGTCCAGCCTGCAGGAAGACCGGAATGACTTGAGTTCAGATAACAGGCATGGACGAGTACGAAACGGCTTGCCGTCGTCTCCCAACTTTTTAAAACCGCTTTTCTGAAGCACTAAAAGTCCATCGCGGAATATATCTTGCGAAGCGCGCGTGTTGTTGGCACGATACGTAGCTAATCGTTCCAAAGCCGACTGTAAACTCATGAGTATATGTAGGAAAGACCAGTGTCACGTGTACTATGTGTGACGACTTGATTTCCTCTTAAGGTAGAAGACAGCATATTTCGACCAACCTCACGTGATAATCGTGACGAATGAGTGACATTGAGCTGTAAATCTATTGACAATTCAGCAACACCACTTCTCGGAAATCTGTTCCACCATTCGCTAGATAAATCGAAAACAAAAATTTTCGCGGTTTCAGAATAGAATTACTTGCAGAAATGAGAGAGTTAATAGTTAATTACAGTTCTGCGCACAACAATAGAGGTTCATGTCGTTGTAATGCATTATTTGCTGTACTTGTAGCACACCTGTGATGCATTCTTGCTACAATTGCAGCGCTCTCCCCTCCCCTGCCAATGCTGCCTGCTAATAGGGACGTTCAAAGTTGGGCGCCCACGCCCACGCCTACGCCCACAACCCCCTCGCCCATATACCACTACCCATTTTGTACTTGAACGAATGTATTATATAATCAATGATAACTTAACACTACCGAAACCACATTACACTCAATGGCACGTCTCCGAACATCACGCGAGCAATACCTTCACTCGTATCTCTTGCTTATGGTTCTTCGCACTTTGTGTCAGCCAGATATGACCCTCGAAGAGGCAGCAGCACAGCAGCATTGCAACTTATCTTGCATTCTTGCTATTCAACAAACTCGTTATCTTCAAGTGCGCTCCCCTGTTGCAAAAGCCAGCACCCTGCACCTTGCTTGGGAATACGCAAAATCACCATCTGATCATAATCACTTTATTCACATGCTCCGTATTTCTCCAATGACATTTCAAGTCCTGCTTGATCTGATTGAAGGTCATCCAGTTTTGTCCAATAATTCCAACAATGCACATGCACCTGTTCAGACTCAGCTTGCTGTCACTCTCTATTGAATGGGTAGATATGGCAATGGTGCCTCAGTACTGGACATTGCTTGCCTTGCAGGAATTTCTGAGGGCACAGTGGAGTTGTTGTTGTTCATGCAACGATGCTTCCATGCAATTCAATCTTTGCATGACACTTTTGTATGCTTACCAACTGCTGAAGAAAAGGAGGTTGAGAAATCATGGATAGATGACCGGCTCAAATTCCGAGGAACTCGGAGGGAAGGTTGGGTGATGTATGATGGTGTAATGAACATATTGGCGCTGGCCTTAAAACCCTACCTTTTGACACTCATCTCACGTCTATAGGAGTTACCACTTGTCCATGGCCATCTTACCCCTTTAGCACTTCCGGTGGCATCCCATGCTTACCGCACACTGTACTGACTGCTGCACCACATTCCACATACCGATGTCCTCCCATGTCCTTGCCGCGTCCACATAGCTCCATTTGGTGCATCATTTGTTTTATGTTTGTTATCACTGATTCCATGGCAAGTCTTATTACATGTTGCCTCGTGCCGCAGCACCTCGCACTATGTTTACATATGGCGGTTACTACACTTGAGCGCTACTTATCTCGCCTAGAGTATTCCGAATACATACAATTTAGGATATAAGCACCGCATACCCCACATGATACAGTACCTGATTTTACCCCATTGCATGTACTATAGGTCAGGATTATTGTCTAGCTCTGGATCTACCCAGTAGTAGACTTAGTCTATAAAGTTCCTTATCACTTGTTAATCAATCACGCTCATTCTCCATTACTGCTGGCATACCACTAGACTTTTGATTGCTATTTTGACTGAACTTCTCAGCACCACTACTTTACTGCTGAAAGTACCAGCCTTCTTTACTGTTTCTTCACACCGCTTGTAACCTTACCACTACCGCTGATATCACGCTCTCACCGCTCGCTCAATGTTACTGTTTCAAGTATTATCTCGACTAAGGTAGCTCCACTACATACAACGCTAGTTCCGGCGGCATCATCCTAATGCGGCAACTTACCGCTGACTACAATGCTACATTTCACATTGGTTTGACTTGAACTTGACCATACTGACAGGCATCCCCCTTTAGGGTCAAATGCTCTTGTTTTGCAAGTGAAGCAGACTAGATGGAGCGCAAGACTCACATACTAACTTAGGAGGTAGTTTATCTACAGCCCAGGTTAGGTTGTATCTTTACAATGAACAATTGTTGTTCTGCATACTAAGCCAGGTCTCAATGGAGATGCATATTACACACAAAGTCAAACTATGGACTGAATCTACAGGTATTATATTACACAGTTTTTCTAAACAATATTGAAGGAAAGAATTTGAACTGCTCAACAATCTCGTCTGCGTAATGTTAGAATTATCCTGATGGAAAGTAAGTAACATACCCCAAATACACTGTGCTTTCGGAGTTGTGGTTGCGTTGGGTCCATCAGCGGGACATAGCATTTGAAAAATTCATTGTTGGAGACATTGCTGTTTGCATCAGATTGGATCCCTTCACCAGTTGTTCAGACATTGAGCATGCACCTTGTATTTTTTGTTAAGCTGAGCAGAATTGTAGGCTGGAAAATAGTGAAAAAAGCACAACACTCACTACTCGTACTTTCATTTCACTCGGTCCCCCATTGCAACAGCATTCTGGCTGTGCAATTGGGAAAAATGGCAGCTGCCATGCGCTGATATACCATCACTTTGCTATCTCCTGACGTGTTCTGGCACAGAAACATCATATCTTGTATCACATATGACAACTTTGACTCACTGACCTCGCCCTTCTTCCGTTTGCCTAGAAGCACGACTCTGTTCTCGAAAGTTCGATCTGTACCAATAGCTGCCAGACCAAGCTGGTCCAGACAATCTCCGGGATTGTGATGCTGTTATCTTCTTCTTCACCATATGCGCAGACTAGATCTGATTGATGGTGAGTAGAAGGTAACAAACAATAATTTTTTACAATTACTTTTGTATTATCTAATTATGCAAACTATGTTTTAGGTGACGACGCCTCGAATGGGGTGGCCCCAACTTTGAACGTCCCTATGTATGGTGGATCACTTGTGCATCCTCCAATGCATCTTTTGATGCATCCCACCGCCGCACTTTTTGACTGTGGGAAATTTGCACTACATCCAAAACATAGCCATTTCTGGTTATCTCCTGGATCTCAACATTTCCCACACTCCTCCCAGCACATTCCTGCCCATTACTATACCATATTCACCTATCTACTGTAGAGAAGTATCAGTTTATGTTATTTACATACAATAGGTCATAATAGAACACTTTTTGGTTTGTTTTTGTCCCAATACAAGCTCCAGATACCTGTACATTTAATACAGGAAAACATATTAAAAACACATCCACATTTTTGCCCCTTCAATGATAGAATGTCTTAGCACACTAGATATATGTTTCTGAGTATATATGAGTCGATTTTACCGCTCGTTTGGCCCTCCAAAGGTCCCTGCAGCACCAGATGTAGTATGCACAAAAAAATAACAAATAGCTTCGCTTTTTTTCAGTTTTGATTATATAGACTTGCAAATATGATCCTCACATCCTTCCAATATCATATACAAGATATGAGCAGCATGTGATCATAGGTGCAGTCCCTGGGGTGCTGTATTGCTATGCTCCTCTGATGGTTCATCTCCTGGGAAATTTTTTCTGGGGCTCCGACCTTCCAGAAATGTAGTGAATGTATTTCTATGTTTATATACAGTATATATGTCATAAATATATGCTAACAGTAGCAGGATTCTCCTTTATAAGCCAATACTTCCTCCTGCTTTGCATGGGTGTATATTTTCGCAATTTTGGTGGTTATACTCATTCATCACTGGAAGAATTACCTAGCAGGCTCATATATATTATATAGGGTGTATACAAAGGCTAATTATGGCCAGGATCAGTGAGAAACATGGTGGATTATTGATATCATCTACATACTAAATATATCGAGTGATAAGGTATTTTACATGCCATCAGGGAGATATTTTGTGATCGGACTGTTGTAGTACGTCTTAAATACAGTAGGAAGTATTGACCCTGTGTTATAGGACGATCTACCTAGAATTGAGAGCAGGGCAAGCATATAGATAAGAATTGGACTGTGGGGAACCTAAAAGGGCAAAACATCCACTTGGTGCACATACAGTTAAGGCCTCTGTCACGAATTCCAAACACAAATCATTATTCCTTTCTTAATTTCCCTAAAGCGTCTAAACCCAGCGCTAAGACAAACCCAAACTCTATCGAAATCCCCATATCCGCTTCTATAACTGAACTTCCTGATGAAGAAGAAGAGATCTTTTATGATGCTGTTGGATAAGATAAGATAAGATAATATCACGTGATCTTAGAATCTTCTAGAATATGATGTCATAACAATGTCACAACTATCACATCGTACGATTCTCATTTCTATTTTATGATTGGCTAGTAGTTTCAAACTCAGTTTACATCTCAGTTTCAATATGTGTATATAGTTAGCTAGTTTCACTATAGTAGTTCTTTAGTTCAAACCTCTTGTATCTACATAGTAGCAATCCAAGACGTCCTTGCTCCTCTCTCTTCTCTAGTCTCTGCCCTTGCATTAATTCATTTGTGGGTTGTGACAGCCTCCAAATAACTTACATTTACACAACAACCCTTCCACACCACCTCTACTCATAGAATAAAGTGCATGAAAGGTTCTTTAGGTACTATATAATTTACTGACTTTTAAGAAAATCCTTACTCTGTATATGCATCAATTATGATATTTGTAGAGTTTTCTCATATAAAAATAATATTTCACTTGCCTATTCATCAATCGTGAGTGAGTGGTCCTGTGCTCCTAGTATATGGTGTATAATATTGAAAGGTTGTTGTGGATCATATTTGCAAGTCTATATAATCAAAACTGAAAAAGCAAAGCTATTTGTTATTTTTGTGTGCATACTACATCTGGTGCTGCAGGGACCTTTTGAGGGCCAAATGAGCAGTAAAATCAACTCATATATACTCAGAAACATATATCTAGTGTGCTAAGACATTCTATCATTGAAGGGGCAAAAATGTGGATGTGTTTTTAATATGTTTTCCTGTATTAAATGTACAGGTATCTGGAGCTTGTATTGGGACAAAAACAAACCAAAAAGTGTTCTATTATGACCTATTGTATGTAAATAACATAAACTGATACTTCTCTACAGTAGATAGGTGAATATGGTATAGTAGTGGGCAGGAATGTGCTGGGAGGAGTGTGGGAAATGTTGAGATCCAGGAGATAACCAGAAATGGCTATGTTGTGGGTGTAGTGTAAATTTCCCACAGTCTCAAAAATGCAGTGCATCGAATGCATGACCAATGGCATCACACATGCATCAACAGATAATGCATTGAATGCATGGATCGCCCTATATTGCTACTGATGCATCAGTATTGGCAGGCCTACAATTGTAGCATAAATGCATCACTACTAATGCTGCAATCACAGCAAATTCTTGCATTACTACGACAAGGACACCTGATAGAGATTCAGACATCAAAACTGTGGCTCCAACAATGCGGCAACTCAGCTCTGAGTCAACAGAGAGCGTCATGGCACTGCGCAAACGTCTCCACAGCATATGGATCTCAAACTTACAGTCAAAAAGCTAAGGTTCAAATTGAACAAAGTTCAGATATGAAACAAACTCAAGTTGTAAGTCAATTGATGAGAAATCAAACATAAAAGCTTGATATTTTTGACAGGCACAATCTGACACAGTACAAACAGACTATCAGTCAATTGGTTTTTAAGATGTTGAGTGTGGTGCACAGAAAGCTCAAAGAGTTCAGTGTGAGGAGGAGGAGGAGGAGGAGGAGGAGGACCTCACTGCAATCCGAGGAGTGCATTGGTGTGAAAAAGATCAGCCTGCAGACATATTCCTTTTGGAAAAGATTGGTGATGCCCCTGTGATGAGTAGTCATTCCATTTGGACCAATGATGAGGAAGCTTTGCCATATCTTGATGGGAATGACATGGATGCCGGGAGTGAGTCTGACAATGAGAATGAGGCAGGCCCTGACAATGGCATTGATCAGAATGAGGTGGACGCTGATGATGGCATCAATCAGAACAAGGCGGACACTGACAATGGTGTTATGAACTGGGGTGGCGTCACCAACGACAGTGAGAAGACACAGACGGTCTGTTGGGAAGTTCTTACAACACTCAGAGAAGAGCGAGGCTTGGGAGTACAAGGAAGACTTTCAAGTATGATCAAGGTTTCAGTCTATGAGTCGCAACTCAAAGACAAGGTAGAATAGGGACTAAGACTAAGGAGTGCTTAGACTTAGAGACAATTCAGACAACTAAAGATTGGAGGTCTTTAGCGAAGGAGATTCCAGGTAAAACCCAGTGAGATTAAAGTAAGGAATCTTCTACAAGTACACTATGCTTATATAGGTAGATATGCATGCACAGACCAGGCAATCATGGGAAAGGAAAGTAACTGCATATCCTAACAAGGAAGGCATGTGTGGTACAAGTGTGTTGAGACGCATGAGTCATAAGGCTAGCACGTGTGAATGCTAAACCAGTTACAAGACAAGTAAATGAGTCATGATGTACAAGTGAACAGGAAAATGAATAGAGACACATATGATTGTAACAGATGACACATGCAATTACTCCTTTGAACTGAGGCAACCACCCACTATCTCAGAAGCTCGTTGTGCACTTGAGGACTTATGGACACTCTTGAAACCTCTCTGCCATAACACACAAGCTTTGGAATTTTCACCTATCTTGAGGGAATGCCTAACAAACATGAAAAAAAAATTGTGGCTCTATACAGATGTCCCCAGCAACCAAGATGACAAAAGACATCCTGCCAACCCTGTTGGCAGTCAATGGATCAATGCAGCTAATCGAGCTGCCTGAAATGCCAGTAAGGGTGCATACCTTTCACAGTGCCTGCAGAGCTGGACAAAGGCCCATATCAGCGATAGAAAATCACTACCTCACCGAAAAGTGCCACAACAATACTCCCACATCGACAATGAAGACCTTGCAGCAGATATAAAGCTGCATCTCCAGAGTGTGGGGAAGTCAGTCTGTGCACAGGATATCATTGATTATCTTGATAAACCTGAGAATAGTGTCCATCTTGGCATTAAGAAATTGATATCATCGAAAACAGCTCACTGTTGGATGTCCTGCCTAGGTTATCATTGAAAAAAGGAGCTGCAGGGACAATACACAGATGGACGTGAGCAGGAGGATGTTGTTCTCTACCGGAACAACACATTTTTGCCTGCATGGACTCATTATCAGCGCTACATGCGAAAATGGAGGATTGATGACATTACCATAGAGGATTTGTCAGAAGTCAAGTCTTCTGGGCGCCACACTGTCATGTGGTTTCACGACAAGTTGATATTCTATGCGAACAACCAGAGAAAAATGTGCTGGGTCCATGACTCAGAAAGCGCCTTACCTCAACCAAAAGGGGAGGGTGCTTCTTTGATGGTCGCCAACTTTGTGTCAGCTGATTATGGCTGGCTTCGATCCCGAGATGGAAAGGAAAGTGCCAGGGTCCTGTTCAAAGCTGGAAGGGCACAGGACGGTTATTTTACAAACCAGGAGATTGTCACACAGGCCATGAAAGTGATGGATATTCTGCAAAAAGATTATCCAGATGGAAACCACGTGCTTGTCTTTGACAATGCAATGATGCACTCTAAACACACCGATGACGCTTTAACTGCTCAAAAAATGCCAAAGAATCCCTCACAAATGTTTGGACCAACTGCAAGTGCTAAAGATGCCAATGGAAAGTTTGTGCTCAGTCCAGATGGCAAACAAGTCAAGGAAAAAATATGTATGGCAGACACAAAGTTACTAAACGGGGATCTGCAACCTCTCTATTTTGCAGATGGACATCCAAAGGCTGGGTGGTTCAAAGGCATGGCTCAGATCCTTGTTGAGTGCAGGTATATAAATGCCCCTCACCTTCGAATGGAATGCAAAGACTTCAAATGCCCTCCTGACTTGATGCTTACAGGAAGGGACTTGATGGAAAGCAGGCTGCATGGGCAATCAAAAAATATTGAGGACATCATGTGCTTCCTGAGTCCATACTGCAGGAGTTAAAGCAATCCCACTGAGCCACAATTTATCACGAGTCTAGTTGTGTATCATTTAAGTATAAGAGTGCCGTTCGGCAGGACATTCGGCTTGACTTATCCTCGCAGTGTCACACATCAGTCACATCACATGAGGTTGGTCGAAATATGCTGTTTTCTACCTTACGCTTTTTTCTTGATTATGGTTTATAGCTGACATTCACCTTGCAACGGAGTTGCCAGCTTTTGTCCTTTCTTTGTGGTCTGAATGGTAGTGTCCAGCTCTGTTTCTCTGATACACATTAGTGTAACTGGAACTAATCAAAGTTCCAGTACTTAGTAAAGTAAGTACATGCTATTCAACATCAACCTAAACATTCGCTCCGAGTAAGACTTACAGTGTAGGACCGGTCCTTTAGCCACCACATTTTTAAATTCCACCCCATTGTGCAGTAGATCAGTTTTTCGAAAATCGTAATAGACATTGATGTTTCAATATACATCTAGATGCTATGAAAAAATTGAGAGCTATCGACGACAATGTAAGTGTCTTGTACCAAGATCATTGAAAAACACTGTTGGCTTCGAGTTCACCAGTCCTTTAGCCACCTCAATTTAGATGTCACATCACACAGCGCCATAAATATCATGTGATATCGATGCAATGCACACGCTTACAAACATCGTCAAATGAATAATGTGATGGATGTGTGTGACACAATTGCCAAGATAAGACTTGCACAAATCATATGTTTTCACTTCTATGTACTCTGTAGCACGAACAAAGGAGACAATTGGGTATCTGTTACAGGGTGAAATGATCTTTGAAGTATACAATTCATATCCTACCAGCTTGATTTTCCTGAAAAAAAATCAATGGGTCTACTATGGCCTCATTAGAATTTGCAAAGGTAGGCAAAAACAACCAAGTCATATCATCCATAACATCGCAGACATAATTTCTCCATCCTATATTATAATAATCTCGGGTGAGACCTCATCTTTAGTATATTACTTGGTTTTGACACGAAAAAATGAACAAATAAAAAGTTTTGTCTGAGGTGGCTAAAGGAGTGGGGGTGGCTAAAGGACCGGTCCTATACTGTACATGATTCTATCTCGTCCGCTACCACGTTAGTGGCAAGCGTTGTGCATTTAATAATGTACAATCATTTGAAGCTCCGTCTGGTTTAGTATACATGTACACGCCCTCACCTCGAGGCCTCAGTGCTCAGTACTGGTACTCTGAAGTTCCCAAAACTGAGCATACATTCTACAATCTCTACCCAAGATGCCCGACGTGACAGTAACCAACAACCTCAGTGAAGACATCCACATCACTTTCTTCTTAGGCGTCCCTACCAATTGGAAAAATCACCTCAAGCCTGGAGAGCATTGGACAACGCACCTAGCCAGCCTTCCGCATCACTTTGAAGTGCGCTCTGTGACAGAGAGTCGCAATTTCAGCCACGATGAATCTATGGAAATGCTTGCAACCATTGGAGGTGCTTGTGCCGCTGGTACGGCTTCGGTAGTTTCATCAGTTGCTGGCATGCCCATTGTTACAATCGTGTGTGCCCCTATTCATTTCTCCTTGTTTCCTTTACTTGTATTACATAACATGACTCCAACTCATATGCTCAATGCATCTGTACTATAGTTGCCTTCCTTCTTTGGATATGCACTTACATTCTCACATCTCTCTTGGTCCGTGCGCATATATTGACTTATTTAAGCACGCTGTATTACGCTTGTATACTTCACTTTAATCTTACTGGGTTTTACCTGGAACTTCCTTCACTTAGGTCTCCAACCTAAGTCGTCTTGAATCGTCTCTAAGTCTAAGCACTCCTTAGTCTTAGTCTCTATTCTCGTAGAACCTCTTAGACTTATCTTTGAGGCCTAACCCTTGATCGTACTCAGAACGTGTTCCTTGTACTTTCACCTTGTCCTCTTCTGGACATTGTAGAACTTCCCAGCAGACCGTCTGTGTCTTTTCACTGTCGCTGGTGATGCCACCCCAGTTCATAACACCCATAGTTTTGGCGTCGCTTATGGTTGCTGCAAATGTTGGTGAATCTTGAGTTTTTTTTTGATGTGAGATATCATGATATTGATGTTTTCCGTTGACAGGTGGCGCGAAATATGGTGCATGGGGTGCACAAGGGAGGAAGTGCACTGCGAGAGTGTGGGTACTGTTGTGGCACCAGCCGCAGTATTCAGTTAGAATGGTTGATGGGAGGTGTGTCCTATGGGATGTCGGTGCTAATAGAGTGATCTAAGTTGTATGTATGATGTCTTTGTGTTGTCATGTGATTCATACTTCTTTTTGTTTACTTGTGTACTTGTGTTGGATACGTTTTCAGTTCTGTCTCTTATTCCAATAGTTTCAGCTCGTTTCTGGATATTTAGGCACTCGATATCTTACTTTTGTTTGGCAGCTTGCTTTGTTTACCTGATCTGTGCCGGTTTGGCCGTACTTGTTTTAACATGACAACCTTGCGGAGCAAGGTGACATACAGTGTCCTACTAGTTTCATCTGATTCCACAATTTTTATGAGTATTTCAAACTTATTAATTTTTCAAGCTTCTTCCTTGTCTACGAAGACTGTTTGGCCTGCAAAGTTCTCCCCTCTCAATAAGTTCCAAGTCCTCTATCTACTTCACTGATACATGCACGAAGCCATTAAGTTGTCTGGAAGTGCAAAGGCATCCGATGATTTCCTTGTTGGTATACCGGGCATGGTATTCACGTTGACAGTCAATTTGAGGCCCCAAATCGAGCACACCATGCAAGCGCCGTGCTGAATGCCATTGCATTGCTGACTGCCACTCGCAATTGTCATCCTCTGCGTCTTCGCAAGCCCAACGATAGCCTCGACATCCTACATTAATGGTTACTTCTGCAGGGGCCAATTTTGAGTGAGCCTGCCGCGTGGACGTGACAACAGGACCAGAAAAAGGCTCCAGTAAGACAACTTTGTCTATTCGCCTGCAATGCTGCGCAATGCCTTGAAGACAATATATCATGCCGAGTATTAACGGTTCTCAAAGTCAAACCTAGAAAGAAATTCTCAGCCAAAATTTGCGAATTCGGATGCTGCCGGTACGGCAGCTTTCGAACTCCGGTATGCCCTGCCTGCTCGTCATTGTCATTGGCGTCGATGGTGGTCAAGCTCCAATCTGATCCTTAATCGCTGTGTTAAGAACACCCTGTATCATGTCACACACAAGTCAAAGAGGTCAAGGTGGTGGAGTCCGAGGCAATACATCCACTAGTGTGGACACTGGGAAGAAATGTACTATTCATTGGGAGGGGGTCCGTGGTGCTCATACTGAACGCTTACTTGCCTGGTGCAAGGAAAATGAAGATGCCCGCATCAAGCTTTTCTCTGATTCAGCAAAGGATGCCAAGGAGCAAGGTTGGAAGAAGAAGCAGAGCAGTAGTTCAAGAGATGTCGTCTATTTGCAGGTTGCACAAGCTGTATTTTTGAATGATGGAGATCCAGAGGTTCAACAATTCTTCAAGGAGGACCCTAAGGCATTTATCAAACCTGTTTCAACTTGTTTTGGCACGTAAGTATTCAGTTCTTGCATCGTTTGTCTACTAGAATCACTGATAAGATGTTTCAGACTCCAGAAAAAATACAATGAGTTTAATAGGACCTCAAGCAGTCAGGAGCAGGAAAGACATATGCAGAGCTTCAAGAGGATCCAAAGATGAAGTCATTGATCAGTAAGTCTCTGCTGCGTTGATTTGCGCATGTCTTAATCATGTCTCCATCAGATACAAAGCTTGAGAAATTTCCCTGGTGGCCTGAGCTTCATGGCTGGTGGCGGACCAATCCAGCCTTCAATCATGCCTTCTCTACTGCAGATGCAGGGCAAGACTTTGCCTCTGCTGCATTGGAACATTTTAATATTTCAAAACCACCGGCTACAGGTGACAATGATGCTCATGCAGACGATGATCCTGAGGATGGAGAAATAGTTGAGATTAATAGTCACACTATGGACAATGGTGTGACAGATGATATGATTGTTGACCAGCCCCCCTGCATAGCATCACTCCAGCCATTGCCACTATTACCTTCGGACCATAGTCCTAGCAACATGCCGGATTCATTCTCACTGGTTCCATTGCCACAGTGGTACCAATGACCCCAGCTCCCTCCCATCTCAACCTCTGACGCACTTGGCCCAGGCATGATATCATTAAACTCTCCTGAACACTCGCCAGTAGCCAAAAAAAAACCCAGTCGACAATTCACTGTCTTTTTTTTTCTGATTACAAGGAGTCTTCACCCAGTTGTCAGTCTACGCTGTCTTCTTAGATAGATGATCTATAAATAAAGACCTATAAAACCAAATATCTCCACAGTCAGTGATTCAGACAAATACCAATGACTGATAACATGGTTGTACGTGGGTGGCTGTTTATGTTCCCCAGGCTATGGTCAGCAAATGAGTCACTTCTGTGAGATCAGCAAACTCTTGGACAATGACAAAGATTCTCGAAATAACTAAACTTCAAAGAAAAACACAGAAGTCGAACAAACTTAGAAACAGAAGTAACTGGCCAAATTACTCACTCCAACGGAATGCAGGTGTTTTGCAACAATTGTGCTACTGCAATTTGTGGGAAGTTACAACAATCACCTTCTCAGACAAGCAGGTAGAATCCCTGGTCAAGACTAGTCACTACTTCAGAGATCTTCTAGCTTACTATTGAACCTGCTGCCAAGGAACTCACTATGAGTATTAAGCAGATAACAGGAATGGACATCCTTGGATTTCAATACCAAGTCCCCTTTCAATAACTAGAGTCTATCAGTCAGTGAAGACCTTAACTCAGTATCACTACTCAGATGTGCAAGATAGAGTGTTGCTATCAACTTCTGAAGTCTCTCCCACTAAGCCACTCTGGCCTTAGATGGACTAAAGAGACAACACAAATATCAGAAACACAAGGACACTTAGCACCAACAAACTTTGAAAGAGAGAGAGAGACCAGTAATCAAAGAAAAAGACGAAAAGAGAAAGATTCAAAAGAAACAGAAGCAAGGAAACAGACAACAGAGAAAGAAAAACAGAGAGAAAGATGATGAAAGAAACTAGAATGAATCTGTCAAAGAAAAAAGATTTGTTGTCTTGCTGGTTGTCAGACACAGAGAGCTCAGGGTCTTGCTAGTTGTTGAGCACAGTGAGCTCAAGGTAGTGCTGTCTCACAGAGTAGACTTCCAATCTTACTGTTGTTGACAATGTGCTTGACAGTGTACTGATAGAGCTGGTCGCACTTCACTCTCAGTTATATTTCTGAGGGGGAGAAAATCTCTCTCTGTTATATTGACAAAAAGGTGGGTATTATATAGACAAAATGAATGGCTATGCTACTGTTTTCCCACATTTTGTAGGGGTGCTGACTTACCCTATTTATTGAATATTGTCATAGTTGATTTGTAATATGCTCAAGGGTGTGAGAAAAAGTCATGTGGGACATCAATGGCTATGCATAAATTTGAGATCAGGTGACTATTAGTGGCTATCCTAGGAGGAATATCAATTATGTAATATTTGAAGCATAAATTTGCACTTTTTTGTAGATGCATAGAGGTGATGCGAGTGAATCATAATGTGTTTCATGAGTTTTTCTGCAGGGTAACTCTATGTAATTATTTTGCTGGGGTCACCTGACATCTGTGGGAATCTTATGAAGTAGTTTCTGTAGCCAAACATACATAAACACTCCCATGAAAAATGAATTAGAAATAATAAGCAAACTTTTATGAGCAACAAGAAACTTTTGATTCTGCATCATGGATTGATTTCTGAATAGAGGAACACTAAGCTATTATAGTCCTGGTACTATTTGTCAGCTGCAGTAGTGTTTAGTCAGCCATGCACCAGACCAGTTTGGTGCGTGTCAATGCCCATTGACTCAGAGGACTCAGATATTGGTGCCAGCCGAGCACTACAGTCTCCTCATGTCAGTTCACTCAAGGGAAGTCGTGAAAGTTCACCTTCTCTTGCTACAAAACAGTCTCATCCATCTCCTTCAAGTGCATCTCAGTGTCCCCCCTCATCATCACACAAACGCCCTGGCAGCAGTACTCTTGACCAGACCACAGAAAGGATGTCCCAAACGGCAGAATCTCTGATGCTGCACCTTGATAGCAAACGTGAGGTTCGTGCCGAGCATGAACACTATAAACGCATGAAGCTCGAGAGCGAAATATGGGCTCGTGATCTCAAGGCCCACAGTGCTCGTGATGAGTGGGAGCATGCAATGCGTCTTGCTGAACAAGATCATCACCACCAACAGGAGAGGATGACTCGGCAAATGGAGATTGCAAGAATTGAACTTGAGCTGTCTCATGCACATCGAGAAGAGGAGGAGGCTCGGATTCGTCGTATTGCTATGGAGCGTGGTTTTGATCAAAGCTGAAGTAGGTTCGTACCGTGTCATCATGCAACTGTTCATTTAGAAATATGAGTGGTACTTTCTCGAGAAAATCTCAAGCATGATTGCTACAGGTTTGCGCAAATTTCCCTCATTGGGTACTAAAGAAGATGAAGAGCTTCTAATTGACGACCATAAATACTACAGGTTTGCGCAAATTTCCCTCGTTGGGTACTAAAAAAGAGGAAGAGCTTCTAATTTATGACCATAAATACTACAGGTTTGCGCAAATTTCCCTCGTTGGGTACTAAAGAAGAGGAAGAGCTTCTAATTGACAATCCTAAATGCTACAGGTTTGCGCCATATATACTTGCTAATTCCTTTGCGCCAACGAGGAAAGCAACCGTGTCTTTAACGTGTTGCAAAAATCCTGCCCCACACTTCCAATGTAAGTTTGATCACCTACTGCACCACCACCCTCTCGCTGATCATCCTCTCCTGCATCAGCATCAGCACCAGTTTGCCTTGGCCTCCGAGGTTCTTCATAGAAGCGGACATTTGAGTTCTCATGGTTTGATTTTTCCTCAATTTTGACGATTAAATTGTGCAGAATGAAGCATGAACGGATCCACATGTTTGCGTAGTCGAGGTCCTTCTGGCTTTGGATTGGGATGTGAAGCTCCCGCAGGGATTGAAACCGGCCGTTGATAGAGCCGAAAAAATGTTCTGAACGAACACAAACCTAGACATTGGGTGAGGACTACTAATACATATTGCCATTGATACTCACCATCGACAGGTTAGTATTGAATATCTTTTGGTCTGGCGTCAAGCTCCCTCCTGGTGGCCGTTTATATGGTGGCACACACCAGGTTCATGCAGCATATGCCGAGTCGGCCCACAACCACTCTCCTGCACCAAAAAACGACTCAGGGTTCCGGGAAACCCTCGTTCGTGCAAATACATTCGAGTCATGAAGACTTCCAGGTACGCCGATGACATAGTCCACAATACGAAGGTTATGAGGGAATATAACGACCTTTTAAATTGTAAGTTCATCAGGAAATTCACACATTCCTTGACGTGCTTAATCAGCTTAACTCACTTATCTCAAAACTTGTTTGCTCTCTCTCACATCATTCACCTGGTATATCTTATATTTTTTGAGTGCGAAATACAATAAAACATGTATATTAATATATCTCAACTTTTTTTTTCTGAATTCATTCACGTTGAAATTTTGGACAAGTAGATTCAATTTCACCAAGGCAGTTAAGTGTAAATAAGTCCGCATAAGGGCACGTTAAGGAATGTGCGAATTTCCTGATGTTACTGTGCTGCACACCGAACTGATACTTACCTGTGCTGTCAAAGAGTAGTCCAAATTTTTGTCAAAGAAACCCTCCCCATGCCAACCAGGTTTTTCATGTAAAGGGGATGGAGTCCCATCTACACAAAGAAAACCTCCACGCCACTCACGACATGTTTTTCTTTCTACATAGGCTTTCGCTCGCTCTCGTTCAACTTGGTCCTCGTGGTCAAGCGGATCAAAATGAATGGCTCAGTCATGAAGCTGCAACAGCACAATCATCACGCGTTTGTAGCAGTTATAGGCGGTCCCTACGGACACTCCGGCCCAGTCAGAAATGTCTTCAGTAGTTGCTGCATTGCCATAATGGCCGACACCATTGAGAAAGACAGCGAGCTGAACTGCGACGGGAAGTTGGGGATTGTTTGAGTTGTTATGGAAGATAGGGTGCCCTTGGATTAACTTCGTAAGTTCAGCAAATATGTCTGCATCAACGCGAAGCTTGCGTCGAAATTTGTCAGTTGAGAACAGAGCCCACTCCTCCAGCAAGTGTAGCTGAGGAGCGCGACTCAGACGTGGATGGACAGTAAGGACCTGACATTTCTCCACCTCATCATGCAATGCACTGATTGCGTCAACGAACTGTGTAAAAACTCATTCACACATGTCTGGGATATCATGTGATAGGACGCTCGAGTATGCTGTTGAGAGTGATACAAGGGAATTGATTGATGAGGCAGATGTGACCGATGAGGTAGGGGATTCAGGTCATGCTGGTGATGCTGTCCGTATGCTGATATCAGACCCACTATGACCACTGGCAGTGTCGCTGATCTCTGATGAGTCCTCCTCCTCATCTACTAGTAGTTCATCTACCATAAACTCAACTAACTCCATGTATCGCGCGATAGTAAGGTCATGACTAGTTTGTTTGAGGCTGCGAAGGAGCCTTGAACGATCGGATTCCCGAGGCATAATGATATTGAAAGATGGTGTCGCAGACTGCAGTAGATGATGACGGTCTGAGTATAAGGTTAGGGTTAATGTGTCAGCGTCGGAGCCTCAATTAACCGGCAAATTCCAAAATGCTCAACGTTTGAAATTTCTATACGAAGTTAACTTTGAGAACCACTATTGTACCCCTGCACTGATGAACGTAAAGCAAGTTTCGAACTTCCATTCTATTGTGCGAACCTGGAAATCTTAGAGTATGTAGACGCGATGGATCGCAGGTCTAGGAGCGCACAGTTGAAAGTTATAAACCAGCACGGGAAGAGATGATAAGAACCGGACAAAGAACCCCTACAGGGTAGAGTGAAACTGAAGGCAATACATGCCAAGACTCTAGGGCTACCCAGTATATGAGTATACGGACCAGTAATATGGCTACCGTATAGACACCTCATGATCTGAGCACAAATGTGCTAACATAGCTTTCGTCATCCATGACAAGCGAGATATCAGAACCACTGAGCTGGGTATGTTCATGAGTATCATAGTATGCGACGCGAACAAATAAGATAGTTACCGTCACACACTACCGAAGACACGGATGATTGCTTGGCGTTCTAGAAGCACTCGGAACGCGTGGTTGATCAGTTGATCAAGCTCAAGTTCGTCAACAATTAATACAATGAGAACGAACGTGGAAAGCAAATGGAAGGTATGTATAGCAAATTAACGTGAAAGACATAGGAAGAGTGGCGTGAGAAAGAATAAAATCAGACTCTTGTCCTCATTAGTCGAATCTTTCGTATCATAACTGATTTTGTAGCAACAGGTTTTTTTTGGCTTCAGGTTCGTTGACGTAGTACTGGTAGAGACTCCACAGCTGAAATGATTACTCCGTTTAGGTGGCCTGAGGCTAACTTCGATCTGAAGTTGCCCGAGGAACGTGGCAGCATCACTTGCAATGAATGGTGATCAGGCGAGCTCCTATTCCTCACGCACAGGGGTCCCTGACTGACCTCCGGATGGAGGTCGTCGAGCAGTCACGGAACCTCAAAGTCGAGTATTTCATAATCAATCTCGCCGGGGATTGACGTTCGGAACCTGATCAAATACATGATTCACCAAGCCCAGCCTGTTTTGTTTCTATTATCACACAAACAATGATGTCGGTTTGTAAACACATAAGAGACACTCAAGTGATCTGATACACGGAACGGACTCACATCATCATCATAATCTCGCTGTCACTAAGTCAGGATCGTCGTCCGCTTGACTATTACGCCGGAAGACAGTGCTACCGGAAGCTTATATTTCAGCATCGCGTGACGTAGACAGTAATACTTTATGGGAACTCTCGTGAGTTTGTGTACTCACACTCACGGACTTGCAACAATGTTATTGCCAACGGTGAGCATGATGAAGTCTGCTCCGTCAGTTATTGCACTGAGATATAGAACTGCAAATAAGCATCGCGGAGTGCTAGTACAGTATTGTACAATCAGTGGCAGAAGTTTTACTGATAGCTCAGATGGGCCCGACAAGATCGGGTCATGTATGTACGTATACTGTTGCGGCAAAAGGCGAAAGCTTTCCGATCATGATCAACGTCAACCCACATTTTCCATGTGCTTGATCTTGGCACTCGAAGCTTGAAAGTCCGCGATCAGATCTACAATTGATCACCCTAGCCAGGCGACAATGATATTAATTATGAACACCAATATTGTAAGATAACACATCGTATTCCGATAGATTATTCGTATTGGGAGTTGAAATATAGTTATGTGTGGTATTCGACAAACTCACTGGAGCATACATAGAATCTGGCATGTTCGATGAAGAATATGGATACATCGACATCAGGTGGTCATAGTCGATTGACCAACTCTCAAGAGGGAAATTTGACACTGGCATGTCATCAGCAAGATTCTCTGTGAAGAAGCATTGCTAACTCACCAGGATGAACCGGAGTAGAGTGTTGCATGGGAGAACTAGTGTTACTACTAGCAGTAGTCGAAGTCGAAGTCACCTGTTCTTCAAGAAGTAAACGGTAATTTGTGACAAGCTGCTTAATGATCTCAGCAGCTACTCTCGAATCAGCAAACTCTTCAATCTCTGGAGTGTATATCTACTAACCTTTCATCAGAATATCGTGCCGCGTGTGGGGGCTCTCCTGTGTTATGTCTTGGATAATCTGTCGCAGTTGAGAAAAGTCTTCCGCTTCAGTTGAGCGATAGAGGCGCTGTAGGAACTTTTTGCGACTCCGGCCAGGTTGCGTGTGTCTACCAGCTGTAGACATACTTCTATGGGGAAGTGGGCACTTGGCACTCTGGTAGAGCCTTGCTACTTATACATGCCCTGTGGATGTGCCACACCGGCATACGCCGGCAGGGAGCACCGAGTAACGCTATCGACAGTTTATTTTAGTCCTTTGTAGTCTTGCATGTCCATCTAATCTTTAATCCAGAATCATTCCCGATTCCCGATCAAGGTGGGCCGATCAGCTGGCTGACGCGCCGGTAAATAACATCATTGCCTTTGAATTGCAGAGCTGTGTATATAGGCGCTTAAAGGATGCCTTCACCGAGGTCCGCCGATGAGAGCGCTAAAGCAGAGATCAAGACAAATTTTCAATCATTCTAATGATAATAGAAGGTGCAAGATCAGCTAAGAAAATCAGTATTTTGAGAAGATGAGGGGAAATAAATACGCATATCTCACCAATACTGATCCGAAGTTCCCTGCAGGTCCCGACCGACACCATATGACAGTCAGCACAAAAAGTAAGTTCGTGATTTCTTGATGGCTTATTGTGATTAGTCATGTAGGTTGTACCATAATTCACATGTGCAATGACTTGGACGCTTCTCCAGAGTTGTAACTCACAGAATACAATTGTGAACGTTCGTAAAACAAGCCATGCACTGCCTTGTGAGCACAGGCTCGGCAGAATCTGTACGAACTCTGCTGGAATGCACAGCCATCACAGTTCTCCGCTAATAGGCTTTAGCTTGAGCCTGACGAGGTTCCCGGCAACAAAGTACTGCACAAAGTGCGCTCGAGACACTTTGGTGGTAAGGCAGACTACAGGAGGTGTTAGTGCTGCTACCCAGATCAGGAGTGCAGATGTCCGAGTCTCGTCTGGGATGTACAGCCACCCACGGATCTACTATGCTTAGGTAGCTATGACTCACAATTTGCTCGGGGTACTTCGGTGATGCAGTAAACTTCTCCTATGCATGAGCTTGGCGCTACCACCCATATGATCATAAGAAAGCAGTGCGAAGAACAACATTTTAAAGGCGCAGGAGTATAAAATTTTTGCGCACCAGACAATTGCATATAATACCACATGGCAACGCGAGCCATCACCGTAATTTACGTCTCGCGAGTGTAAGAATGATGCACCAAAAATGGTGTGGTAGCACTGCAAGGACATTTTCGGTTCAGTATAAACAGAAATCCTATCTCATCGCTGCTTCACGTATAGATCAACAGGGCGACGGAAACCTGACGATCTAATGAGACTCAGCTATTCCAGAATTAACGCAGCTTACCGCCTTTGCCAGTGACCCCAAGGCGCTGACCGTGACTAAATCCGAGCTCCTCCAGTAGTTCCCCAAAGCCATCCGGACGGAGTTGTAGATGTTTTGCGTTCTCTTTGAGAGTCTCGCTCATCCTTCGAGCCTTTGAGTAAGTGTCCCAAGGTTGTGGCTCCAGGACGAAAAAACCACCCATTTTCAGACATTGGTAAACTCGGTTGAAAAATCGGTTCAGTCCTTCGTCCTTGTTATTTAGATGAATCCATTTTGAAACAGAAAACCTATTATATCGGTGATAACTTATCTCCTCAAGAACAGCCATGACACGTACCCTAGAATGATGTCGTATTGATTTCTATCTTCTGGTATCTCATCTTTTACCCAATCAACTGTTCGGAAGGTGATATTATGCGGGAAAGCACCACATGTTCTGTCTGGGATGGGTAATGGGCCATAGCTATGTTCGCACGATGCAGGGAAATAATTATGAGCGTTGCTGTCCGTAGTGGTCGCATCACTGAGGAGTCGTTGTCGTTTGGGCGGAGGGAAACTCTCTTCAAAGATATTTCCAGCTTCGGGAGACTGAAGACTCCAGACAGTGCGCCTTCTCTTCCAGGCAGCTCTAATAATAGTCTCGTCAATATCAACTCCGATGACCTGATGTGCCCCCCTCAACTGTCCTAGTTCCTGGACTGAACAAACGGATCCTGAACCGCATCAAAGGTAGCATACCTATCTCACAAGTCACCCACCCTTCATTACATCCAACATCCAGGACTCGCTTACCCACGAAAAATTCAGTAGGAAGCAAAGCCAGTCGTGAATCATGGATGAATGGACGCTTAGAATAATATCTGTATGATTCTCAGTCAAAAGACACAAAATGAGGTTTTGTTAGATACTTACCCATGATAATTTCCATAAATCGGGACCGCCTGGCTATCCGCATGTGCTGGCATGATCACTGCAGCGGTATGCACTCAGTGTGTTGCATTCGCACCTTATGCTTAATGAACGGTGGCTAATTTGGGTCCGGTGCGGACGGCGAAGCCGGATACACACCAAGTTTGCCAAAGACACTACTTAGTTTCTACTAATAATTTCAAGTGCACGGTTACAGCGCAGCATCGGCATATGCACATTAACTATGGCTGAAGCGCTGAAGCATAAAGGAGGCTGACGAAAATACCATCATTGATCTATACACTGGAAATTCTATGGTTGACTTTGCAACATAATCCCGCAGTTTATGTAATTATAGGACTTCCAAAAAGCATTAAAATTTACATAATCAACAGAGAACGTTTTCTGATTCACGTAAACACAGATATCGTCAACCTGACATCTTCTCACAAGATGTCGATGAACCATTGAAACCTAAAATAAAGGCCCTACGTTCAACCGCTCGGCCACTAGTGTCTCCCAAAGGCGCCCATTATCTTTGTGTCACTCGTACCAGAGAAAGATCAGTCTGAGCAAAGCAAGGAGTCAGTAGATATCGATGTCTTTGTGCACGCAAGGCCCCGAGACTGTATCGAGATTACACGTGTTCTATGAAAAGGCAGAACGAAAGGCTGTTGTAGATCGGTTTAATGAAGACAAATAGACTTCGCGTGCATGATGCTATTTATTAATGAAGCGCGGAAGACGAAATCAGGGTGCATGAAAGACCAGCGATCAAGGAAATGTAGGGGAGAGGCACGAAGAACTAATAAGGACCAAGTTCCTCTTCCCAAGAACAACGCCGGCAGTCACAGTGAGCAAATCAACTGGTTGCCACCCTGGGCTCGTGCCAGTGGTTGTTGTGTTGCGCTAGAGACGCAAGGAAATGATTGTATCGAGTCAGGGCATCGGCGGGGATGGTGGGCACATAAGAAGATGCGCGTGGTTCAACCGCACTGACTCAAAGTAAACCCGTTATAATTGCAAATGCAAGTGATGTACTCACACACAATATTAATGTACATATGCACATGCACGACGCACTGAACGCGATCGAACTTCCTATGGACTTTTTGAACTTTCCAAAGTTCTTTGCACTTTGCATATAAAGTGTTAGTCTCTACTTCTTTCGACACGTTTCACCACTTATCGGCATGTTTCTTGTCGATTCTTACCAGGGTCGAAAATGCACTGTCATTTCACTGCGTGAGGCGGAACATGAAGACCAAGGACTGGGGCACAGGAAGTCGGACATTCAAAATTGCTGAATGCTTTTGTTTGTCGAGCTTCCCAAGTAAATAAAAGTGAAGAATAATCTCCTCGTTGAATGCCATTGCCACTCACAAGCGTTCTCTGCGTCTTCGCAAGCCCCGACAAATGAACCTTGACATCTTGCTTGTACGGTCGCTTCCGCAGGGTCAATCTTGAGTGAGCCTGCCGCGTGAACGTGATAACAGGGCCAGAAAAGGCTCTGGTGAGACAACAATGTTAGTCTGTTCGCCTGCGACGGCATTGCAATGCTTTGAGGACAATGTATTATGCCGAGTACTGTACACCACGCTGATGAATGCGGAGCGAGTCCCGAACTTCTATTCTATTGTACGAACCTGCGAATCTCACGCAGTGTGGACACCGGACGCGCGATGAACTGTAGGTCTCTGAGCACACGATTGGAAGTTATGAACAAACATACGAAGAGACCATACAAGAACCGAACTGCAGGATAGAGGCCAGGACAGTAGAGCTACCTCGTGTAGGAGTATACGGGCCTCATGGTCATGAAAAGGCCTGCCTGAGGACGAACGTGCTAACATAGCTTTCGTCATTCATAACAGCGGGATATCAGAAGCACTTAGCTAGGTGTATTCATGAGTATATGTGACCGCGAACAAATGAAATAGTTACCATGTGCATAACAGAAGACATGGTACAATGCGTGATAAATCAATCGATCTGATAGATAAACTCGATCAGGCTTAAGCTCGTCAACAATTAATACACTAAGAACGGAGGTGGAAAAACACAGGAAGAGTGGCGTGAGAAACGGGAATAAAACTAGACAAAACTGGCTAGTCGAATCTTAAGCTCTGATTAATTTTGTGACCCAACAAGTTTTTTTTCAGGTCGGGGTGTAGCAGTGGTGGTTGGTGGAAGTGACGCTCTCACACATAGAGACTCCACAGCTGAAATGGAGGCCGCCGACTACTACTCCGCAGCCTGAGGCGAGCCGACTTCAGCAAAGAACGCATCGCTTGCAGCAATAGCGAACTCCTCTTCCTCACGCATAGGGACCCTTGACTAACCTTTATTGCAGAATCAGTTGTAATGCAAGTCGTCGAGCCATCAATGCATCACGGAGTCAATCTAAGTTGATAATCAAGATCTGGCCGGATTGGCATTCTATGTGATGTAATGAACTGCTGCTGCCATCGTAATATGTTGTCTCCCTAGCTGATCTTGTTGTGTAAGGTAGTATAATGCTTGTTAAGTTGTTATATGTATTTAATCAAGTGGAAAATCATAGGACCATCCACCGCCGGAGGCTCATACATACCGTTAATGCCCAACAGACTATACTTAGCTTATACTGGTAGAGTTTAACAGAAAATGTGTATACTTTCTCCGAGTTGAGGTAAACCGTAGCTATCATATCATCGTTTCCTTTCACTACATCACCAATATAGCACTATAGCTACTTGTTTCAATCATAGTGCTTCAAAGCTTCAAGTTGCCAATCGCTACCGACTGCGGAACTCCCAGCTTGGTTCTTCATCCTTCTCCACTTAGGATCTGTTGCCATTCCAGTCCATATGCCAGGTCCTCGTGCAAAGACGAAGGCAAAAAAGCCAAAACCAATTGTTAACGTTCACTCCGTGGCACGTGTCCCATCAGAGGAGTTCGTCGGCTTGGTAAACGACATTGAGGGAGCTGAAGGATGGAACACGAGAGTCAAGGTACTGTGCGAGTTTCTCCGGTTACCGGGTGAGTATGTGTCTTTGTTGGTTCGTTTCAAGCTCTAGTAACTCTACCATTTCCAAAAGATCTCTCCAAGCGAAGTGGCTTGAAGAAAGTACATGCCAACTTCAACGAAGTGTATCACAACATCGATGGTGTCTATGTCGCAAATATAAGAAACGAGAAAATTACCGGGGCAATCATCGGCATCTATACAAAGATGTGTGCCGATGCCATCCTCCGAGACAAGCTCTTTCAGAAAGGTACAGGTCGACGATATGGTTCTGTTAGTGAATTGTACTAACTGTGTTATAGGTTTGGTATCTAAGATCACCCCTTTGATCGGGATTCCTTCCACGCGTTATCTTGCCCTCCGCGCACTTACAACCGTGACACATCACGGGGGTGTCGACATTCGCAAAGAAATATCACTCGAGTCCCCTTCCCTACTCAAGATCATACAAGACAACCCAGATGACCTCAGGGCTGCCGAGATGGCGATTTCCACCATGGCTCATGCTATCGGCGCTGCGATCAACCAGGAAGATTCACCAGCTCCAAAATACATCAAGGCGGCCAATATCAAAATTTTGATTCCAGTCGTAATAGATTTCATGCGCAAGCCTGGGGTTACGATTCAACTCTTGCATCATGGCCTAGAGTTACTTACGCACCCTGTTCTCCACTGTTGGAGTGAGTGCAAGGCTTCCGCACCACTTCAAAACTTACTTGTAGCCTGTCTGCGAAGTGCCGACCTTACCGTGCGTGTTAGTGCACTGGGTGGCCTGCTTCGTCTCGAAGCCTTATCTGCGGAAGAGGACCAGAGACATTTTGATCCCCACAAGCTCATGGCAGCAATTGAACGCCGTTTCCCTGACCATCTTGTTGATATCTTGATGGATTACGGCATGACGCGCTGTGATACATTTCTTACGATGAGCTCGACTGCCGACAACCAAAAGGCGATGATGAAATGTGCACAGGACAAGGATCTTTACAGTCTTGGTCTAAAGCTCGCAGAACTCATCACCAGAAACGAGTTCTCTATCGCAGAAGGCAGCTTCCAGATGCAAGATCCTCGTACTGGAAAGATAGAACTAAACAAGGATCTAGATCTACCATTCATTATGTGGTCCGATGCGTTACCCCATTGCGCTAGAGCCATCCACGCGAAGGGTCGTCCAGGAGAGGAAGATCTTGCAGACATGATTACCGCAAAGTTTTTCATCATCAGATCTCGCATCCCCGACGCTATCGAAGCTGCAAAGCGTGGTCTTCAACGCAACCCCAAGTTCGCATACTTCTACTATGTGATCACGTTGGGTAAAGACCACTACGAGGGCTTGCGTTCTGCGAAGAAAGGCTTGAAGTGCCCGAAGATGACGCCGTTCGTACGCTTTGGGCTCTTGCACCGTGCTGTTGAGCTCGCAGGTGGTCTGGGAGTATATCGCATTCAGGAGTCCAGCCCTGGAGATAGGAAATATGATGAGGGCGTTGCATTCCTTATGAGCGCGATGGAGGACGCAAAGCTTTACGCCATGGAGGCTCCCCCAGATGCAAGACACATGAAGAATGTGCTATATTGGTACATCTGCCTCACTCTCGCCATCAAGGGGCCAGAGACGCCAGCGGACCTTCAAGAGCTTCAGGTATGTCTACCGGCTTTGATATTCAACAGACAATCTACAACCAAGCACAGGTCGCATTCAAGAAGTTGGGGTACGCCGACGAAATTAGCATACTCCTGGACACTATTCCCCCGAAAACGCAGTTGCGTCTGACCCAGCAAAACATCGTCAAGCGCTACCCCACTGCCGTACAAGAGTGGAAGGATCTAGTTGCACGCTTTGACGAGGTGATGATGAACGAGCGCCCAATTTCATTGGAGAAAGCTGAAGATGATCTTGCTGTGTGGCTTGACGACCTCCATATTGATCAGGGAGAGGAAGATGAGTGTCACCCACAAACATGCTCGCATCCACGAGTCAGCACGAACACCGTGGCGTTGTACAGATGTTCGTGGTGCGGCAATCCTAGTGCTGCACTGAGGAAGTGCAGTGGTTGTGAGAAAGCGAGGTAACTGCATTCACTCTTGTTATAAGCTGATGATTGACCAGTAATTCTCCAGGTATTGCGATGGTGGATGCCAAAAGTCGCATTGGTCTGAGCACAAGGTCACATGCAGGACTTGAATGGCCTAAAAATCCGGTCAATCTACGTTCTTGTCGTACCAGTTTCGCGACTCGTCCCTCTTTGAACGCTTCCTCACACCCATTGCTCCAAATTGTTAACCTATCTTGTCCCTATCCGATTACCTTCCTCAGTATCTGCGTTATAAGGGTAGGTATAATCACTCTTGATTTCCCTGTATTGGTACAGTAAAGCATGTATTATCATACGCACCATTGGACTGCAACAACGACTTGTCGTAGAGCTGCTATCATCTCTTAATGCTATCAATAACCTGTTGCATGCGCAACTAGCAGCAGTTAAGCGGTCGTGGTCGCCAGCACAAAAGTCGTCTCCTTCACCTTCAGTCTCTTCCGCGCCTCATTTTCCTCTTATCTCTCGCCAACCCGCTCCCTCCATCACCAACAAACGTTCAAAAGCTCCCAGACCGCCGAAAACGAGTGCTGAAGCAGAAGCTTACCTTCGCGACATTCTGGCCGGTATTAATCCAGGAGCTGCAAATACCTTTTCCGTCTTCAAGCAGACCCTAGCGCAGATCCTTCTACCGCTCAAAGTATGTCTTTGAAAATCTTAGCTTGGCGGTCTGGAAGAATGTTTGTTGACCTCGGTCGAGGTTCTCGACGGAGAGAACATGGTCAAGTATTGTCGTTGTTGGAAGATCGCCAATGGCCTTTATGAACCTAGGTACGCAGCCAAGATCAGGAGTCCAATTACTCCACTGACAGCGACATTGAAAACAAGAGCTTAGACGATCAAGATCAGCCTATCACACCCCAATGCCAAATCATCCCTGTTGTCCCAGGTTATCGACATCTCCCTCAAGTCCTGCCACTTCCTGGTACGATACCCCCGATAGGCACGATACCCTCGGATCATCGATACAACCCTTGATGGCTCTAATGGTTCTCATAGAATTAAATCTCTACCACCCTCCTTGGAGCTGGCGATCAATGATCATTCACCCTCTACATCAACGCCTCGTCCTGCAACACACGTTAGTCCTCCTATTCCATCAATATCTACTACCGTTCCGGAATCGCCAATATCTATCATGACAGCCAGGCCCACTATGATGCGGTCGCCAATCAATACACCACAGGCTTCTTTGGACGCTCCAACATCAAAGCACAACAGGGAGAAACACCTTGCCAATACAATGGAGAGCGAAGGCTGTTCTGACGAGGAAAGTGGGACATCTAGTTTATCTACTTACTTGGATGTTTCTTCTCCTGGTGTATCACCGGCAGTATCGTCAAATGTCTACCAGGGGGACTTCAGTCTCTCCATCGCCTTATGCTACACTATACCAAGCCAGGGCATATTCCCGGTCGGAGTAAACGACCAGAGCGGTGCATGTATGCTGTAGTCGCACATATTGCGAACATGATGAGAAATGTGTCAATCAATCAAGGAGTCTACAGCTCATGATTCGTTTGCTCACGGACAGCTATAGGTGCCGCACCTTCCAGGGCGTGATGTCAGCGAGACATTCAAACGCTATTTGCAAGAGAGGAAGAGGAGAAGACAACGGCACACGTAGTGCACATACTTATCTTATGGTGAACGTCCCAGTCCAAACGTGAACGATTTGTTTATTCGTAGTACTGATACAAGGATGTGAGAGTCCTAAACGATTACAGTCGAATGCCAATGTTGACATGAACGGCTTTAACGTTTGTATAGCTAAACCAAGTATCATGAGTGCGACGTCGTTTTGCAGGACATGAGCTCACTTTTCCAAAGCATATTCACTCAGTTCACGACCAATTCCTGATTGCTTGAAGCCTCCGAATGGCATCGATATTTCAGTCTGGTTGGCGCAATTTATCTGCCAGGCGTCATTACACCACAAACGCGCAAGATGAGATAACGAAGAAACGAACCCATGCAGTACCTGCTTCGAGAGCGTGTGCAACGCGGATTGCTCTGTCGATATCCTTGGTGAACACCGATGCGGCGAGTCCGTATGATGTATCATTAGCCTGTTCAACAACCTCTAGAAAATTGTTAGGGATACGATGACCAGACACAAGAACAATCTTACTATCCTCGGTCTGGAACTTCATGACGCACGCGACAGGGCCAAATATCTCCTCTCTGACGATTTTCATGTCGGGCTGGCACTCCGTGAAAATTGTTGGCTCGATAAAGTATCCCTCTTGGCCAATCTGCTTGCCACCAAGGTGTACTGTAGCACCATCGTTCTTGCCGGAGGTAATGTATCCCATGATGCGCTTTACAGGCATCAAAGTGTGTTTATAATGAAATTAAATAAACGAACCTCGAATTGAGTCTTGGACACCTGTGGCCCTTGGTACGTGTCGGGTGAAAAGGGATCGCCAACCTTGATCGCACGTGCCTGTTCTGTGAACTGGTCCAAGAACTTGTCGTATATGCCTTCTTGAACAAATATACGAGAGCCTGCAGAACAATTTTGGCCATGGTTGAAGCTACAATGACGATGAGAACTAACGCAAGCCATGCAAAGGAGGAAACATACTAAATACCGTGAATAGCCCACTTGACTGCCTGCTCCAGGTCGGCGTCATCAAAGATGATATTCGGGCTCTTTCCACCAAGCTCAAGGGTGACAGGTTTCAGGTTGCTCTTCGCAGCGGCCTCCATAATTTTCCGTCCCGTCAAAGTGCTGCCAGTGAATGCAACCTTCTCGATAAGAGGATGCTCAGAAATTGCTTGTCCTGCTGTTGGACCGTATCCGTTCACGATATTAATGACACCTGGAGGAAAGCCCGCCTCCTTGATGAGGGTACAGAAGAGAAGAGCAGAAAGCGGGGTGAGTTCAGAAGGCTTCAGGACAATAGTGTTACCGGTGGCCAGCGCAGGAGCGATCTTGAGAGAAAGAGAGAACACTAGTTAATGTAAGCTTCAGTCCAGTACGCTCTTTGAATCCACTCACTCGGAACATTCCATGGGATAATTTGACCCTAGGCAGGAACTGAGATAACATTAAGATAACATTGAAATAAAAATTATTACCACAACACCGATGGGTTCATGTCTGGTATAAGCTAGTTTGTTCTCATTGGTCTAGAGCGGAATGAGCTTGACTGCTGTAAAAGAGAAGAAAACGAACCTCGATCGTCTTTCCGTTGATTTTGTCAGCCCAACCAGCATAGTATTCCATGACGGCAATCGCCCCTTTGTTGTCTCGACCGTATGCGGTATTGTAGGCCTTCCCTGAAAGGTATGAGCTGCTTTAGTTAACTCAAGAGTGTCGGCGGCGCGGAGTACATACCATTAGCAAGGGCATCAAGAGCAGCAAACTCCGCGATATGTTCCTGCATCAAAACGGCGAGCTTCGACATGAGCTTTCCGCGCTGAGCTCCAGGAACTTTCAGGCCCCATGAAGTCTTGTAGGCTTTCTTCGCTGCTTTCGCAGCAATATCTATATCGGCTTTCGTCCCAGCTGCAATGGAAGTGACCACCTGTCCCGTTGCTGCAAAAATAAGTTTATGAACCCATTTGTGACGAAAGAATTCGTACCAGGATTGATGACACTATACGAATGAGACTGACACTCAAGTGTGCAAGGAAGAAAACTCACTCGATTGTGCCACCTTCGACAGGGTCAACAAACTCTCCGTTGATATAGAGACCCAGAGGGATCGTAACAGTCCCCTTGTATGCAGGGGTGTCAAAAGTCTTGATGAACGTGGATGGCATTATGAAGGAGCTGCGACAAAGTGCAAACGATAAGGGTCAACCTGAGCAAGTCAACGCTAGGCTACTTATAGCGTCAGGAGCGACCATGCTGGATAATGAGCACATGAACAACTACAAATGACAATCTCATGGGAAGAAGGGACTATACATACCTTTTCCCCGTCACGGTGCTCCGATATTCACTTTTGTTGAGATAGTGAACATTCTAAATAGACAGTACGGATGGGCTCAGGCACATGGCTCATGTCGCCAATGATAAGATAATCGTGGTCGTGCGTCAGAAGTACTAAGAATGTAAGTCAGCAGAGCACTATTACTCTAAGCACAACTTAGCGGGATTTGCCGGAATTAGAGCTTCAACATCGACGTCTTCCTTGAATATTTCAACTTGTTAGCAAAATGCAGACAACTAATGCAAAACTCAATATCCTTCCGTTCCAAGGTACTATCAGTGCAATGCAAAACATCGTAAGTGCCCAGTTTTATGAGTGATCATGCCTGATAATAACTCCTAACACTCGCTTCAGCTTGTACGTTCACAGGTGGCCGTATGTCTACTATTCCAATGTTGCGAATTTTACGTTAACAAGGACGACAAGATTCCGAACCTTGAAACTCTATACCATATGTTCCCTAACACCGACCACTCTACCGTCGAGGGCCAGAACATTCTCGATATCACCACTGAGCGCCGGCAGCAGTTGGACACAGTGTTGGATGAGATCTTAGACCTGGAAGCTGTTATGGATCGGGTAAGGAATCTTCATCGAGAACTCATTGAAAAGAAGGATAAGATCACCCAGTCCATGAATTTTCATGAGGGACTCGTATCGTATATCTGGCGCCTTCCAAATGAACTCCTCTCCCAAATTTTCCATCACTGTCTTCCGGACACTGATCCAAAAATCAATCGCTTCTCGCCTCCATCAGGGCTAAAAGCACCAATGCTGTTGATGGGAATATGTCGACGATGGAGAGAGGTTGCCGCGAGCACACCCAGTCTGTGGTGCAGGTTGCATTTGGAGGTTGATGATACAGACTGGCAGCGGGCGGCTTCCTGCTATGATTCATGGCTTAAGTGGTCGCAAGGGCTCCCCCATTCGTTGGCAGTCAGGTGCTACAAGAACAATCATTCGACTAAACTACAGCGCCTCCTTCATCCCTACAGGAATCAGATATCGTCTCTCTCGATCTTTCTCTTCTGCAGCAACGGCGAACTTGAACTTTGGTTAACAGGCCTCCCAGCACTCGAGGAGTTTGTTGAACGTAGACAACGACGAAGGACTTCATTGTAGTTCCTGTATTCAGCACATATTAGTCATCCGGGACTTTCTGACTTTCCTTTACTTACTCTCAACACGGTAGTGCCGCTTCCCTCAGTCTTTCTATCAGAGACTCAGGGTACGTCCATTCTTTATAATATCTGTAGCTAATACTGATTCATTGTAGTATACAGTACACTTGCTCATAACGCATAACGCATAATAATTTATAACAAATCAGGATCTAATTTTTTCAAGATGCACAAAGCTATCCATTTACAGGGATGAATGTGGTCCATATATCGCTGTTCACGCATAACCAAAGATACCCAGAAATGATTTTCGAGTGATTTGTTTTTTTATTTATTTATTTATTTATGCGTTATGAGCGAGTGTACTGTACTTACATCTCTGTGTCTAGCGTGTTTTCACAGAGTTTGCCATATTCTTTAATACTCATGTTATACTAGATTCTGTATTGCAACTGCCAACAACAATCTGCAGGTTCACGGCTATACTATGGTCGCTCTACGAGCTCTACCCGCTCGGTGATTTAGGTTCCATGTGGGGCCAAGTAACAGATATCGGGATTGGCGCAGTATCAGACCAGAACTCAGCCCTTAAATTGCTTCATTTATGTCCCAACGTTTCATCTGTGACAATGCGCGGCTCATTCTGCGGTCCAAGCCGTGCATTCGAGCCATTCACACACCCAAAAATTCAATTCTTGCGAATAGATCATACTATCAAAAGTCTGTGTAATGAGCCCCTCTTTGAATTGCTCAATGCTCTATCACTGCCAGATTTGCACTTCCTTGAATTTCGAAACGATCGCCCTTGCGGTGTAAGAGGGATTCATCGGGTGTTGGAGGTATTACTGGAACGATCAAGGTGTCCCCTGGAGAGCCTGGAGTTCAGCAGTCAGGCAGAGATGACAGACGAACAGCGAGCAGAATACACTACCCTGATTCCCTCCCTCAAAATAGGAATAGTGGAAGAAGAATACTTCAAACGTGTCGAGAACTTTACCGGAAGCGTAACTTCGTTTTACTCAGTAATTTAATTTAATTCTTCAGTCCAAGACTCGAGGGCCGTCATGAAGACGGGCACTATTGACTATCTAGTACCAGAAGGGTTCAGGAAGACGCAAACCAGAGACGGCCCAGTCGAAGACGGTACGATTCCAAACTCGGACTAAGAACGCTCCTGCCAGCCTGTTCGTCGAGTACCGTAATGGACTCCATCCCGCGGTTCCACCACTTGGCGCAATCCACTGAAGTCGTAGGATAGTCACGACGAAAAGACACGAGCGTGAAATATGGAAAGTGAGAGAAGAGTAAATAAGAACCAGAAGTAAGTTGAAGAAGCTGTGAAATTACTCACCTTGTATCCGAATCATGTGTATGCACCAAAGTTTCAGCCACAACCACAGTATTGATGTTGGTAACTAATTTAAATTATAAATTTAAAGTCGCATTACAGCAGTTTTCAACAATAATGAGATTGGTCGATTTTTTTGGGAGCAGCTAAATTCGGAAAAGTGCCTGTTTGAGAAATTAAGATAGTGTCTGTATCACCGCTATCACAAACTTACCACTAGTACTGTTACTACTATGATGTCTTATGCACGAGGCATATCAGAAACACCTTCTGAAGGCTCGCTTTAGCGCACATTCTTTGAGATCCGAACTGATTTTACGATTGCCCATGATGTTATTGCAGGGAAGTTGGGAACGGTGCAAGAACAAGGTATATTTCCTAATCCGATTTAGAATTCCGTGCCTCCGAAAAAACAACCAATCTCATTATTCTCGGTAACAGCTGTAATGAGGGGATTTGTATGTAATGTTGGAATCCGAACGATCCAGAATGGTCCGAGCGCAAGGCCAAAACGGCCAATAGCGTGTGCCAGCGTGACGACGTTGTTACGCTGTGCAATATGCCGTTTGATTAGTTTTATTTTCGTTGCTATTCCACTCACCTTGTAGTAGGCGCTCAAGCGCAAAAGCATCTCAGTTCTTTTCAAGAGACTGAGATGTAAGTACCTAGTCATACCTCGCCGTTTGCCTTGGCTAACGAGCGCCTTCAGTTACCTTGTTATCTGGGTACTTTAACCGTCAATAGAGTTCTTTTCAAGAGACTGAGATTTACCTTGTCATCTAGCGTTCCCGCTCTCTCCCCATTTGTCTCATAACACCAGATGTAGAACGTTCTTGAGGTGACGTTGAGAATGATGACTGTATAGAGCCCAAGCTAAATTTTTGCGTGCGATATTCCTAAACCTGTTCATGTATTATTGCTCCCTAGGTTCTATTTTTTTTTTCCTAAGTCATTTTTTTGAGTATTTCAGTTTAACGTGTCTGCATCCGTACTGAAAGCACTGAATCATTGATGCAATATCAAGCCATGGCTCAAGCTACTCAAAGCTCATCCGAAAAAACAGACCTCAGTAGTAGACTGCAAGTATCATGAATAGAAAGTTTAGGAGGACATTAATGAACATTCAGTACTCAAAACTTGCCCGAGAAAACAGACGTCTAGTAGACTAAGTACAAGTACCATTAATAGTAGAATGAAGGAGGGCACAAAAAGGTTTAGGTAGCTGTCATAATAAACTGAAATATTCCAAAAAAACATTGATTCATGGAACGCGTAAGTAATTTACGAGGGACAGCCAGAGTTGACTACGACATTTCAGGCGTCAACCCGTTACATAATTGCAAAACTTGAAATTTAAAAGTCCGCGATCGATCAGATCACAAGTTATGCATTTTGACCTCGCGTACATTAATTATGAACACCGAGACATGGTTCGAGAATTATCCAGATTGGGAGTTGAAATAACCATAGTCATACGTGATATTGTCCATATTCGACAAACTAACGCCGGGAGCATACATACTGTCTGTTATATCTGATGAAGAAGACGCATATGATGGATATATCCACATCGGGTGGTCATAGTCAATTGAGCAATTCTCAGGATAAAAATATGACACTGTCATCTTGTCAGCAAAATTCTCCGTGAAGAAGCATTACTACTAACTCACCAGGATGGACTGGGGTAGGGTATTGGATGGGAGGATCAGTGCTACCAGTAGTAGTCAAAGCCCAAGTTGCATCTTTTTGTGAATGGTAATCTGCAGAAAGCTGCTTGATAATCTCAATAGCTACTCTCGAGTCAGAAATCTCTTCAATCTCGGGCTCGGCAGTTTAATCTACCCACCTTTTGTCAGAATATCGTGCCGCGTGTGGGGGTTCTCCTGTGATACGTCTCGGATGACCTGTCGCAGTTGCGCAAAGTCTTCCGCCTCAGTCGAGCGGTAGCGACGCTGTTGGAATATCTTGCGACTCCCGTCTGATTTCGTGTGTCCGTCAGTCGTAGACATAGTTCTCTGAGGAAGTGGGTGACTGCTCGGCACTCTGGTTGCAGTAGGGCCCTACTACTTATACAAACAACTTTGGCGCCGGGCTTCTGCGGTGCTGTGCGATGGGTGCTTGGTGACTGGTCTAACCAAGGATCTCGATGAGAGCGCTAAAGCAAAGATCGTTTCAGAATTTTAATCATCGCAATGATAGTAGACTAAATCATATGCAAGGTTAGGATAACTAAGAAAATTAGTATTTAGAACAAGCAGAAATACACATATCTCGTTGGTTCTAGCAGACACTACTACATGACAGTGTAATTGCGATAGTAGGTGATAGTGACGCAGTGAACTTCTCCTGCGCATGAGATTGGCGTTGCTACCCATTCATTATGACTCATGAGAAAGCAGTGAGGATTTAAAGGCGCCCGAGTATTTCTTTTCACAGTTAGTGGCACTCAAATTCCACGTGAATCATTGGTCGAGTGGCCTTGCGAGTATAAGGAATGATGCGCAGATATTGTAGCGGCACTGCAAGGATATTTTCGGTTTAGTATAAACAGAAATCTTAACCCGTCGCCGCTTCACGTATAGATCAACAGAGTTATGGAAACCTAAAAATCTAATAAGACTCAGCTGTTCGGGAATGCATGCAACTTGCCGCCTTGGACGGGTACTGACTAGGACTGAATCCGAGCACCTCCAGTAGTTCCTCAAGTAATCAGACCCGAATTTGATATGACCAGACAGAATTGGTAACCGAAACTCATTATTACATATCAGTTTTTAACCTCAAATATTTATTTTTATCATGGTGTTACACAGAGATGAAATATATTATATGATATGACTCGGACTATGCCAAAGAAATATCACATTGATATATATCTTGCAAGCAGCTATACGTGAGAGTTTCGCTCATCCTTCGCGCCTTTGAGTAAGTGCCCCAAGGTCGTGGCTCGAGGACGAAAAAACCATAGATTTTCAGACGTTGGTGAACTTGGTAGAAAAATCTTTTCAGTCCTTCGTACATTAAATCTATCTTTAGACACAAAACCTATCATATCGGTAACGACTTGTCTCCTCCAGAACAGCCATGACACGTACCCTAGACAATGTCTTATATTCTGATATATCTTGATCGATTGTTCGGAAGGTGACATTGCCAAGAAAGCACCGCATCCTCCGTCTGGGATGGGCAATGGGCACATAACTGTGTTCGCACGATGCACGGGAATAATTTTGTCCGCAGTAGACACATACCAAGAAGCCGGAGTCATTGTCGCTTGGGCGGATGGAAACTCTCAATATCGACGCCGACGGCTTGATGTGCCAACGTGAACTGTCTCAGTTCTGGAACTGAACAGGTGGCATCCTGAACTGCGATGTGACAAAGGTAATATACCTATCTCACATGTCACCCGGCTTCCGTTGCATCCAACATCCAGAAATCGCTTACCCCACGAAGAATTCAGGAAGAAGTAAAGCCAGTCATAGATCTCGGATGAAGGGACGCTTAGAATGATATCTGCACAATTCTCCATCAAAGAATGCAAGGGAGAGATTATATGCCTAACCATGATCATTTCCACCGCTTGACTATCCGCATGTACTGGCATATCACTACAACGTTGTGCACTGAATGTGCAGGATCATCGATCATGACGTGACAAAAAAGGAAATTATGCCCTCGACGCCGTGGTGTGAAAGTCAGGGATTTGGGGCTACTTTAATTATATGTAGATCTGGGGCCAAAGTCTGGGAACCATGCCAGGCCGCCAGCGGTAAATAACCTTTTTTGTGCTCCACGGAATGGCCGTTGGCAACAGCCGCGTTGATACATAAGTACATACGGCGCATAGACAGTGCAACATTTCTATCACCCTAATATACCATAGTCCAGTTTTTCACGGTACAGTGATGATATATGTATATATGAGACTATTCCAAGATGTTTGATTAGTATGAATCTTATCACACCATAATCATAATCAACCAGGGAGACATGTCGCGATGGGATGAGCGCTGTTCATTTTTGAATTTGTAAATGCATTTTGCTTTGCATCCGAGGCTGTTCCTTCCACCCGTTTCGCCGCATTCGACGGAACAAAGGGGTAGATACTAACGAAGTTGGATTTTTATGTCAAGTTCGCATTTGTCAAGAACTGCATACATTTCGGTACAAGTTCGATCGCGTCTATAGTGCATTGTGCACGTGCGTATATTGTAGTTACTGGGTTTACATAAGTCCATGGCAATTATAACGGTTTCAAAACTCCCTGGTCAGTGCGGTAATTGAATCACGCGCTCCGCCTACCGTATCATTGGTTCCCGCTGCACCCATGCTCGATATACAATAACCACTGACACGAGCATGGAGCGGCGAGCAGTTGATTTGCTCACCGTACTGGAAAGATAGAAATTAACAGGGTCATAAGTCTACCAGTCACCGCGTGATCCGATACGTTGCCTCATCGCGCTAGAGTCGTCTGTGCGAACTTCGAAAGGTCGTCCAGAAGTGGAAGATCTTGTAGACATGATTACCGCAAAGTTTTTTATCATCAGATGTTGCATACCTGATGCCATCGAAGCTGCAAAGCGTGTCTTCAGCGAAATCCAAGTTCGCATACTTCTACTATGTGATTACGTCGGTAAAGACCACTACGAAAGCTTGCGTTCCGCAAAGAAAGGCCTGAAGTGCCCGAAGATGATGCCGTTCATCAGGAAATCATGAGTTTACCTATTCCTTACTTATTTCAAACTTTTCCCACTTATTTCAAATGGACCTACTTTTTTTCTGAAATTTGACACTGCTTCAAAATTGAGTATTCCAATATGTTTGTTGGGCCTGAGAGACAAGTTTCATTGCATAAGACAACAATTAGTGACTAGTATGAAGCTTGAGTGACACATTAATGCTGATGATTTTATTTCTCAATATTCTCTTGAGGTACTATTTTGCAAATTAAGAGTCCAATAATTTTATAGCACACATTTATAATGATGGCTAACAGATCCTGATAGTTCAGTTGGACCAGGTGGTAATTTAAGAGAAATAAGTAGATCCATTTGGAATAAGTGGGAAAAGTTTGAAATAAGTAAGGAATAAGTAAACTCATGATTTCCTGATGTTCGTACGCTTTGGGCTCTTGCACCGTGCTGTTGAGCTCGCAGGCAGTCCGGGAGTATGTCGCAATCAGGGACCTACTCCTGGAGACAGGAAATGAAGGTATTGCATTCCTTATGAGCGCGATGGAACCTCATGGAGGACGCAAAGGTTTACGCCATGGAAGCTCCACTAGAGGAAGAACGTGCTATATTGAAACATGTGCCTCACTCTAACCATCAAAGAACCTAGGGTATAGCACGGGTATACCCGCGGGTCGGAAGATCAACACCGTACCCGTGCGGGTAGGGGTACGGTATTACCGTACTAACCCGCGGTATAGCAGCTTACCCGCGGTGTTGCATTTACCCGCGGGTACACATACAAGAAGTAGCAGTACTATGTAGGTCTAATACCCTCACCCAATACTCTTGTCCTCTCGTTTTCTTTTCTTCAAGGACTTCATGATATTAGTAAGGTCCTCAGGTGCTAGCAGATCACAGCGGAGCCATGAGCCAAGACAGGAATGCACGGGTTGATGACGGAGAAAAACAGTTTCGAGTGAAGTGTAGAAGGTGCCGGCCTTGCGAAAATACACGTTCAACTGCAGTCGAGGTAGCTATAGTGCAAGACATAAGCTGGGATCAAGGTCCACATAGACACAAGCAATAAGTTCACCTACCTAGATCAGCTTCGTCATCCCGTGCTATACCCTAAAGGAACCAGAGATGCCAAGGGACCTTCAAGAGTTTCCGGTACGTATGTTCACCGGTCGGCTTTGGCGCTTAACGGTCTCCCTATATACAACCGAGCACAGGTCGCATTCAAGAAGTTGGGTATGCCGACGAATTAGCATATTCCTGGGCAATGCCTCTGAAAATGCGGTTGCATCTGGCCCAGAAAAACATCGTCAAGCGCTAGGGCGTTGCCCTGTCGTAATTGTAGAAAACTGGATATGATCTTGCTGTGTGGCTTGGCGACCTCCATATTGATCGGGGAGAGGAAGACGAGTGTCACCCACAGAGATGCTCCCATCCATGAGTCAGCGCGAACATCAGGGCGTTATACAGATGTTCATGGTACAGAAATCCTAGTGCTGCACCGAGGAAGTGCAGTAGTTGTGAGAAAGTGAGGTGCCTGGTTCATTCACTCTTGTCATAGGCGGATGATTGACCGGTAGCCAGTAGTTCTCCAGGTATTGCAATTGTGAGTACCAAAAGTCGCATTGGTCTGAGCACAAGGCTACACGCAGGTTGTAAATGGCCTGAAATATCAATATCGCGTCAATATTCATTCTTGTTATCATACCAGTTTTGCGATTCGTCCCTCTTTACAGCTCTTTGCATAAAGGATGGTTGGCGTCATTTTTTCGTCCAATTAGGAAACATTAGACTTAGTGAAATTTCGCTTACTATACTATCATCATTATCATCTCTGCAACATGGGATTTTGCAAGATCAGTCGCGATGTGAAACTTGCAGTAATCCGACTCCACGAACGAGACCTTCTAAGCCTCCGCAATATCCTAGATTCCTGTGGATTTTCCGAGCGCACCTGGTTTCGGATTTTGAAGCTCTGGCGCGAAACCGGCGACGTCGTGAACAATCGACCTACATTACGTGGTCGTCTGCGTGCTCTTGATCATGAAGATATTGCTTCATCTCATAAGGCAAAATCCTGACTATTTTTTGGACGAACTCACGCACCTCCTTGCAACAAATCAATTCATATCTGTACATTTCACAACAATCTTTCGCGAGCTCGACCGTGCTAATGTGAGCTACAAAAAACTCAAGCGCATTGCCAAGGAACGCAACGAAACTCTGCGTGCTGAGTTTATCGCACGCATGGCTCAGTATGATCCACAGGAGTTTAGGATTCATTGACGAGACATCAAAGGACGAGCGCACACTCAGTAGACGCTATGGTCGATCAAAAACAGGCACACGCGCACAAAAAAAGTAAGTGTTTGTGCGTGGACGCCGGACATCCACAGAAGCCCTCCTCACACTACACACTAGATGGTATTGTTGCTGCAACCGGGAAGGCTCGAGGACTGCACAGGCTTGTCATCTTCGCCATCGTCGTTAGAGTCGGGTTCCTCACCCATGTCATCCTCTGAAGGTCCCTCGGTTCGAGTATTGTTGTCATCAGGGCCATTAGAAATGGAATCGAGGTCACTCAGGCTGTCATAATCTAGTAGACTCTTGTGTTTTTTAGATGCAGCGATAGTCATAAACACCATAATAATGATTTGAAGACAAGATGGTGTACAATGAGCGAAATTTCACTAAGTCTAACATTTCCTAATTGAACGAAAAAATGACGCCACTGCCATCCTTCATGCAAAGAGCTGTAAACGGTTCCTCATACCCATCACTCTAAATTGTTAACCTATCTTGTGGCGCACCTGAGATATAAGGGTAGGTATGATCACTGGCTTGTATTGGTACAATAAAACATGTACTATCATGCACACCATTCGACTGCAATAACATCTTGTCCTTGCGTTTCAGGTTCTTCGCCTTTTGTTTGACTTGCTCGCTTCATATGCATCCTCTCTCCTGTCCTCGACTCTTTTCAAAAAGTCCATCTTTTCCAAGTAACCACCTCCGCGTCGATTAGCATCAAGTTCGTCCTTAATATCACTTGACGTGACATGTGTGCGCCAGTCCATTGCAGATTTATCCAGTGTGGTAATCTTTTTAGCCTTCTGAGACGGTATGTCCGCTAAAGACGTACGAGGCTTGCGAGGACCTGGAGGTTTCCTTGTAGCAGATTTCTCTGCTGTAGTTTGTATTGGGCTGCTGAAATCGATGCTGACGCGCTCACATCGGTGGTTGAAGACGAATAATCAGGGGTTGGCGTAGCAGCAGACAACGACTGTGATGGATCCCACCGTGGCCACTTCTTCGCTTCTTCAGAGTCCTCGAGAACTTCAACCACTTCTCTTCACATCACTAAGCACACTGACAAGGAATGAGTAGGAATACATACACCATATTCTTCCCTGCGAAAAGGAAACATTTCTCGATCTTCACGAGCTTCTTTGGCGGCTCCTCGACCTTTGGAGGCGGTGGCGTCGAGACAGATGCCTGGAAACTAGCCCATAAAGCGTCACGCGCCCTATACAGTAGGATAAGTATATTCGACCCATAGGGTCACCCGACACACCTCACTTTTTCTTCTCCACTAGATCTTCCTCTTTCACTTCATTCACCACGTCAGCTTTATCATTTCCTTCTTCATCTCCAGAACTATCCGAGTCTGACATATTTAGTTAAACAAGATGATTCTTGGTGGGATAACCTGTTATCACACCTTGGTGTTCGGGAGGCACATAGTCTGGGTCATCATCTTCGGAGTCAGATGTTGGGTCGCGCAGTGGAGGAGACATCATGTGGTGTTGTTTGATGTTGTTGAACTTGAAGGTGCTGGATAATAGTCGCCAATAAATATTTGCCACCCATCCTCATTACGGGTTCGCTGTGCGAACTTATGAACATTTCAACTGTAGCTGTCGTAGGAACTCCGCGTGACGCAGCGCTGCAACAATATAGTTGTGATTGTTGTCGGAACACAGCAAGTTGACACATGTGAAAGAAAATTTTACACCACTATGCATAAGAGTAATCGAATATTTTATGTAGTACTAGTACTACAGGTATCCTATGAAAAATATCTGAAAACAGTAAGCTACGATTCACGAACTAACCTAGCGGACCATCCAAACGGTACGAAAGAGACCATCAAATCAACAAAGAAACATATCATATAGATCGTGCGCTTTCCACTGCTACAACCAACCCGTAGGCTGCAGCGGCAGCGAACCCGCCAACAGCCATCGTACTGACTGCTCCCCAAATGTATCCCCAGATATTCCTCGCTGCCCCCGTGACCCGAGCTTTGACGGTATCTGCCATTGCAACCAACAGATAATGATGAACGCAAGAAAAGGTAAGCATTACACAAGCACAGGATTAATGTAGTATAACTGATTGAGGCATTAAGACTTATATTTACACGATTCCTGGTTCTAAAGAACGAGCGTTGCGAGTTACCAGTGTGCCTTCCTGTGTGTGACGGCGTTTTTGAAGCGATTTTTCTTCACAGATATCACGCGATAGTGGTCAGGACTGCTGTATATAACAGCCTGCCTTCAGGCCATGGTTCAAGTTGTCTTGTTGTGATCCATAGTTTGTTGCTCAGGATGTTTTATCTTTTCCTCACGTCGACGAGCACAAAGTGTGCGAAGCTCGAAGCTGCGAGATTACTCACCTTGTGTCCAAATCATGTGTATGCACCAATTTTTCAGCCACAACTACAGTATTAATGTTGGTAAATAATTTAAAGTCGCAATGAGGTATGTAGAACGTTCTTGAGGTGATGACTCGATCATCTCTAATTTGAAGGTCCGCTAGCTGGCGGTCTTTTTGCCGGACAGCAGTAGCGCCACACTCTGCGCCGGAGTTTTCTACGCCGGGCGCTAGCTGTGACCCATGCGTTACATAATTGCAAAACTTGAAATTTAAAAGTCCGCGATCGATCAGATCGCGTGTACATTAATTATGAACACCGCAATATACAATGTATGGTTCGAGCATTATTCAGATTGGGAGTTGAAATAACCATAGTCATACGTTATAACGCCGGGAGCATACATATTGTCTGTTATATCTGATGAAGAAGACGCATATGATGGATATATCCACATCGGGTAGCAATTCTCAGGAGGAAAATATGACACTGCCATTTTATCAGAAATTTTCTCTGTAAAGAAGCATTACTACTAACTCACCAGGATAATAAACTGGGGTAGGATATTGCATTGGAGGATCAGTGCTACCAGTAGTAGTCAAAGTCGAAGTTGCATATTTTTTTGAATCGTCATCTGCAGAAAGCTGCTTGATGATCTCAACAGCTACTCTCGAGTCAGCAAACTCTTCAATCTCGGGCTCTGCAGTTTAATCTACCCACCTTTTGTCAGAATATCGTGCCGCGTGTGGGGGTTCTCCTGTGATACATCTCGGATGATCTGTCGCAGTTGCGAAAAGTCTTCCGCCTCAGTCGACCGGTAGCGACGCTGTTGGAATATTTTGCGACTCCGGTCTGGTTTCGTGTGTCTGTCAGTTGTAGACATAGTTCTCTGAGGAAGTGAGTGACTGCTCGGCGCTCTGGTTGCAGTAGGGCCCTGCTACTTATACATGCAGTGACTACGTAATGGCATACGCCGTTAGGAACCATCGACTCGGAATAACGCTATCGATAGTTTATCTTAGCCCTTTGCAGTTTTGCATATTTATTTGAGGTGGACCCCGACAAACAACTTGTCAGCCAGACTTCTGCAGAGCTGTACGATAGGCGCTCGACAGTGATTGCCCTAACCGAGGATCGCCGATGAGAGCGCTAAAGCAAAGAATTTTAATCACCGCAATGATAGATGGCAAGGTTAGGATGACTAAGAAAATTAGTATGCAGAAATACACATATCTCGCCGGTTCTAGCAGACACTACTACATGACAGTGTGATTGCAATAGTAGGTGATAGTGACGCAGTAAACTTCTCCTGCTCATGAGATTGGCGTTGCTACCCATTCATTATGAGAAAGCAGTGTGCACTGTGAAGAACAAGATTTAAAGGCGCCCGAGTATTTTTTTTCCCCAGCTAGTGGCACTCAAATTCCACGTGAATCATTGATCAAGTGGCCTTGCGAGTATAAGGAATGATGCGCAGGTATTTTCGGTTTAGTATAAACAGAAATCTTAACCCGTCGCTGCTTCACGTATAGATCAACAGAGTTATGGAAACCTAAAAATCTAACTGTTCGGGAATGAACGCAACTTGCCGCCTTGGACAGGTACTGATCCACGGCAATGGGCACATAACTATGTTCGCACGATGCACGGAAATAATTATGAGTAATTTTGTTCGTAGTAGACACATCACCAAGAAGCCGGAGTCGTTGTCGCTTGGGCGGATGGAAACTCTCAATATCGACGCCGGCGGCTTGATGTGCCAACGTGAACTGTCCTAGTTCCTGAACCAAACAGGTGGCATCCTGAACCGCGATGTGACGAAGGTAATATACCTATCTCATAAGTCACCCGGCTTCCATTGCATCCAACATCCAGAAATCGCTTACCCCCAGGAAGAAGTAAAGCCAGTCGTGAAGGGGCGCTTAGAATAATATCTGCACAATTCTCCATCAGAGAATGCAAGGGGGATTTTATTAGATGCCTACCCATGATAGTTTCCACCGCTTGACTATCCGCATGTACTGGCATGATCACTACAACGTTGTGCACTGAGTGTGCAGGATGATGATCATGACGTGTACAGACCTTATGTGGGTCCGACAAAAAAGGAAATCATGCCCTCGACGTGGTGTGAAAGTCAGCTGACTTCCTTCAGGGCTACTCTAATTATATGTAGACCTGGGGTCAAAGTCTGGGAACCATGCCAGGTCGCCGGCGGTACATAACCTTTTTTGTGCTCCACAGAACAAGAGTTATGGCCGTCGGCGATAGCCGCGTTGATACATAAGTACATGCGGCGCATTGACAATGTAACATTCCTATCACCCTGATATACCATAGTCCAGTTTTTCACAGTACAGTGATGATATATATATATATATGAGGCTGTTCCAAGATGTTTGATTAGTATGAATCTTATCACACCACAATCATAATTAACCAGGGAGACATGTCGCGACAGCATGAGCGCTGAGCGTTGTTTTTTTGATTTGTAAATGCATTTCGCTTGCATCCGAGGCTCGAATGCGGCGAAACGGGTGGAAGGAACAAGGAACAAAGGGGTAGATAGGAGACCAACGAAGTTGGATTTTTATGTCAAGTGGAAAGAAGTTCGCATTTGTCAAGAACTGCATACATTTCGGCACAAAGTTCGATAGTGCGTTGTGCACGTGCGTGTATTGTAGTCACTCCATAGCAATTATAACGGTTTCAAAACTCCCTAGCCAGTGCGGCAATTGAATCACGCGCTCCGCCCACCGAATCATTGGTTCCCGCTCCACCCATGCTCGATATAAAAAAAACACGAGCACGGAGCGCCGAGCAGTTGATTTGCTCACCGTACTGGAAAGATAGAAATTAACAGGGTCATAAGTCTACCAGTCACCGCGTGGTCCGATACGTTGCCCCATCGCGCTAGAGTCATCCGTGCGAACTTCGAAAGGTCATCCAGAAGTGGAAGATCCTGTAGACATGATTACCGCAAAGTTTTTTATCATCAGATGTTGCATCCCTGATGCCATCGAAGCTGCAAAGCGTGTCTTCAGCGAAATCCAAGTTCGCATACTTCTACTATGTGATCATGTCGGGTAAAGACCACCATGAGGGCTTGCGTTCCGCAAAGAAAGGCCTGAAGTGCCCGAAGATGACGCCGTTCGTACGCTTTGGGTTCTTGCACCGTGCTGTTGAGCTCGCAGGCAGTCCGGGAGTATGTCGCAATCAGGAATCTACTCCTGGAGACAGGAAATACGATGAAGGTATTGTATTCCTTATGAGCGCGATGGAGCCTCATGGAGGACGCAAAGGTTTACGCTATGGAAGCTCCACTAGAGGAAGAACGTGCTATCATTATTGAAACATGTGCCTCACTCTAACCATCAAGGGACCAGAGATCCCAACGGACCTTCAAGAGTTTCAGGTATGTATGTTCACCGGTCGGCTTTGGCGCTTAACGGTCTCCTTATATACAGCCGAGCACAGGTCGCATTCAATAAGTTGGGTATGCCGACGAATTAGCATATTCCTGGGCAATTCCTCTGAAAATGCGGTTGCATCTGGCCCAGAAAAACATCGTCAAGCGCTAGGGCGTTGCCCTGTCGTAATTGTAGAAAACTGGATATGATCTTGCTGTGTGGCTTGACAACCTCCATATTGATCGGGGAAAGGAAGACGAGTGTCACCCACAGAGATGCTCCCATCCATGAGTCAGCGCGAACATCATGGCATTATACAGATGTTCATGGTACAGCAATCCCAGTGCTGCACCAAGAAAGTGCAGTAGTTGTGAGAAAGTGAGGTGACTGGTTCATTCACTCATGTCATGGGCGGATGATTGACCGGTAGTTCTCCAGGTATTGCAATTGTGGTTGCATTGGTCTGAGTACAAGGCTACACGCAGGTCGTAAATGGCCTGAAATATCGCGTCAATATTCATTCATGTTGTCATACCAGTTTTGCGATTCGTCCCTCTATAAACGGTTCCTCACACCCATCGCTCTAAATTGTTAACCTACCTTGTGGCGCATCTGAGATATAAGGGTAGGTATGTCACTGGCTTGTATTGGTACAGTAAAACATGTATTATCATACACACCATTCGACTGCAATAACATCTCGTCCTTGCGCCTCAGGTTCTTCGCCTTTTGTTCGACTTGCTCGCTTCATATGCATCCTCTCTCCTGTCCTCGACTCTTTTCAAAAAGTCCATCTTTTCCAAGTAACCACCTCCGCGTCGGTTAGCATCAAGTTCGTCCTTAATATCACTTGACGTGACATGTGTGCGCCAGTCCATTGCAGATTTATCCAGTGTGGTAATCTTTTTAGCCTTCTGAGACGGTATGTCCGCTAAAGACGTACGAGGCTTGCGAGGACCTGGAGGTTTCCTTGTAGCAGATTTCTCTGCTGTAGTTTGTATTGGAGCTGCTGAAATCGATGCTGACGCGCTGACATCGGTGGTTGAAGACGAATAATCAGGGGTTGGCGTAGCAGCAGACAACGACTGTGATGGATCCCACCGTGGCCACTTCTTCGCTTCTTCAGAGTCCTCGAGAACTTCAACCACTTCTCTTCACATCACTAAGCACACTGACAAGGAATGAGTAGGAATACATACACCATATTCTTCCCTGCGAAAAGGAAACATTTCTCGATCTTCACGAGCTTCTTTGGCGGCTCCTCGACCTTTGGAGGCGGTGGCGTCGAGACAGATGCCTGGAAACTAGCCCATAAAGCGTCACGCGCCCTATACAGTAGGATAAGTATATTCGACCCATAGGGTCACCCGACACACCTCACTTTTTCTTCTCCACTAGATCTTCCTCTTTCACTTCATTCACCACGTCAGCTTTATCATTTCCTTCTTCATCTCCAGAACTATCCGAGTCTGACATATTTAGTTAAACAAGATGATTCTTGGTGGGATAACCTATTATCACACCTTGGTGTTCGGGAGGCACATAGTCTGGGTCATCATCTTCGGAGTCAGATGTTGGGTCGCGCAGTGGAGGAGACATCATGTGGTGTTGTTTGATGTTGTTGAACTTGAAGGTGCTGGATAATAGTCGTCAATAAATATTTGCCACCCATCCTCATTACGGGTTCGCTGTGCGAACTTATGAACATTTCAACTGTAGCTGTCGTAGGAACTCCGCGTGACGCAGCGCTGCAACAATATAGTTGTGATTGTTGTCGGAACACAGCAAGTTGACACATGTGAAAGAAAATTTTACACCACTATGCATAAGAGTAACCGAATATTTTATGTAGTACTAGTACTACAGGTATCCTATGAAAAATATCTGAAAACAGTAAGCTACGATTCACGAACTAACCTAGCGGACCATCCAAACGGTACGAAAGAGACCATCAAATCAACAAAGAAACATATCATATAGATCGTGCGCTTTCCACTGCTACAACCAACCCGTAGGCTGCAGCGGCAGCGAACCCGCCAACAGCCATCGTACTGACTGCTCCCCAAATGTATCCCCAGATATTCCTCGCTGCCCCCGTGACCCGAGCTTTGACGGTACCAAATATGAGAAGGATTATTCCAGTAAGTATGCAAGAATATTGTAGTGCTTTTATTGCTCGAGGAATGAAGAAATATGGGAGAAGGGGGACGATACCGCCACAGAGGTATCCCATGCCGATAGTGACCGCGGAGATGTATAGTCGGCGAGTCGGAATTTCCTCTGAACAAATGATTAGAACCATGTCAAATATAAGAATAATGTCAAAATACACATACCCAATCCTTCTCCAAATTTCAGTAAGAAAGGTGTTAGCCCAGACTCGCTTTTCATCCCCCGCGATGGTTTCTCCCCATCGGCAGGTACGGGTGTACTTCCGTCAAACCCGGATTCATCCTCTGCTTTCCGCAGGCAATGCGTGACAGCCCGGGAGGTCGATTCATCGACACCGACCGGACCCAATACAGCATATACCTCTCTCTCCATTTCTCCAGTGCAACTCCGCATTACCCGTGAGTAGGTGTGGCGTTGCAGGAATCGATAATGATCCCGTTCAGCCTGGGATGCAAGGAAACCACCTATTCCCATCGATATGGCACCGGCAATGAGTTCTGCAAGGCCGCCGACAACGACTATTCTTGACGTCCCTAAGCCAGACAGACCAGCTGTCAGCGCGAAGGGAACAGTCAGGCCATCAGACAATCCAATGATTCTGTAGAAGGCGTACAAAATATGTCAACGACTTGCGTGGACAGCGCAGACAGAAGCTCGCAAGCTGGTAAGGAGAAAACTCACATGTCACGGACAACATCAGTATCTATGAGAGTTCTGTCGTCATCGTCCTTGAACTCCTTGCAACAAATACCATCCTGGCGGCCATGTCTGTCGCATTTGTCGGTGAGTGGTGAACTTGTTGTTCCATTAGATTCCAATGACCACACTGGTAGTTGTCTTCTGACTGAACTGCTAGACATACCATCTCTGTGTGGTAGGGGAACTACAGCTGTGGTGGTGCTGGTAGACGCCTGGTTCATGGCTGGTTAACGGGTGAATGGGTGGCCAACCGAGGCAGTAAAGAATTATTGGAGCAAGAAGAGTTTAACAAGTGGATGGGTAAAGAATTATTAGAGCGAGAAGGGTATTTATACATGATGACATGACGGGTACTGAAGTCATCATAGCAAGAGGTGTGCAAAAGGAAAATGCCGAACATAGCCGACTTGACTGAGCTTGTAAACTTGTAATATACATGTACAGCCACTACAAGTTTTAAAACGCAAATTCTAAGTTTCTCGATAGCGGCCTAAGCTCTTCGTCAAATCGTTAGTTGCGTGGTGAAAGTGTGGTATAATTACTACTATAGAACATGGCTAGATAGTTATTTCAATCAGCAGTGTGCGTGGAAGGACGTTGATCAAGAAATGATCATTTTTAAGTGTAATTTTGATAACATGTGACAAAATAAGTAATACGACGCGTCGATATCAATATGACGCGTCTCATCGACGAGTCCTCGACGTCTCTCTATCGTCCCAGCATCATCCACTTTAATCAAATCATTAGACTTCATCGCATTATGTATTCTACGGCACAAAACAATTACAGTAATGTCGACTCGGTGTAATATGGTCAGACCGCCGCCCGCATAACCGTTACACCAAAAGGTGAAATACTGAAAGCTTAGCTTTCAGCATCAGCGGCGGTATATGTACTGATTATGGGAACTCAGGTAAGCCAGCCTACACTCGGCTTGTATTAATATCGGAACGCATATATGCGGCTCAAATCACACGGTGGATCAGATTTCGTTGACTCGAATCAATCATCCGTAGTGATGTTCCGGCCCAGCTTCAAGCCCCGGGCCAGCCGAAGCCAGGCCTAAAAATTAAGCCGAGCCGAGCCCAGGCCCAGGTCATGGGCTGCCCAAGGCTTGCCTGGGCTTCAACTTCGGAAAGCCTAACATACTATCTCCCCCGGCAAAATGACCTTGGTAATTAACATGGTTTATATGGCGGCTAAGTGAGAGCATCGATTTGACCAATAGATTACCTCCCTTAACCGCACACATATACCAGTACTGTGTTTTTCTTGGACGTTGCCTTGGCTGTGCATAACCCTCACTTAACCGCGCGCATACAGTGTTGCTTGAAATCTTTCAACAAAGTAATAATGGCTGAACCACTAACATAGCACTTCGATAACACAGTGAAAACTCGAAACAAAAACCATGCTGCCGCTACGCATGAGACCCGCTTAGCAATCCTCACTTGGTTTTTGCTACGATGACGAGGGGACCACGAATTAGAACAAAACAATCGAGACGGGCGGTCAGTTACTCACCTGTGCCATTAGGCTTAGTCGCGCCTCCTTTGTTATCAGCGGCACCAGACGCGGAGAGTTGAAAGGAAGCTCCGTTCGGTTCAGACGACAACGGTTTATCGTCTTTTGGCGGAGCTTGTGGCTTCTTGCCATCAGCCTTGCTTGTTGAGCCATTAGTTGAAAGTGGCTCTGTAGATACGTGCAAGGAGTCAGATGGCTTGTGGGTCGTCGAATCGTGACCATTCAAACCATAGGTTGCTTCCCCATTGGCTTTCTGAGCAGTGGAGCCAAAGCCATTCTGAGTGGCTGACCCGCTGAAACCGTTGAATGCACCGGACGAGTTTCTGGAGTGTCGACCTGGCGACATCGGTCTCGGCGGAATGCCAAATACCTCTCTTATCATATCTTCCAACTGTACATCCCCAAAATCGTCGAACGTCGGCGAGCGAATGCCGCTCTCCGCGGCTTGCTGCCGAGCACGCTCGCGTGCATCGGCAACGCGGAGAACGGTTTCCATTCCGAGTGACATGCCCTCTGTCAAAGACAGAGGTTTGTCACGTTTGCATATCGCGATGTATGCAGGGATAAGGAGCGCTTTGTTGATCTTATGTTCGTGATATGCCACGACCTTGTCGATCGGCTCAATGTCGAGTTTCTCAAGCTCGCGAATAGCGAGGTCTTTGATGTTGCAGAAGTTCCATCGATGAGCAAGGTTCAGGATGCTAAACCATGTCTCAGCGGGAGCATCGTAGATTGAATATTGACTGGAATCATATATAAGTGAATGCAGTAGCTCAGAAATCGCACATACGGGTTGTAGATCACCCAGAGGAAGCGCTCAAAGTCTTCGCTTTTGATGTCGTCGAGGGTGAAAGGACTTGGGGCATCAGCCGTGCCGTGTTCCCCACCATTGGGAGGTGCATCTAGCATCTGGCGCCATACCAGCGATTCACGGTAGAAGAAAAAACTGTGTATACGGAATAGATGGTTCCCGATCTGCAATGTTGGCCCCAGATCAGAATGGAAGGATCAAGGAATACTTTTGAGACTCACCAACACATTCATATCCCCGCCACGCAGGTAATAGTCCTTGTGGTGGATCACACGGCCCACGCGATCCTGCGAGGTGCTCATAATGGAAGATGGAAGATGAGAGATGGGAGAATGGTAGCTCAAAGTTGAAGGGGTGCTACGTATATATGCTTTCGATTCAATTCCAGATCATCATGACCTATCATAACATGCGTCTTTCATGATATGAGTTGTCATCTACGCCCTTCCATTCCATCACCAGCATGTTTACACGAGGCATGATGCGCATTTGCGGCTGTCCAATATCGTAAGGATAATTGACTGCCAGTAAATTGAGGTAAGTATCTGCGTTACTGCACGGTGAGGTCCTACAATTTTTTTTGTCAAGACCTAAATGGTTTTGCGCTAATCGGCGCCGACCAATGTCCATCAGAGCGGGAAACTGACTGTTTTGGACAAATATTCGCCATCCAGTCGCCGCAAGGCTTCTAGACCATATCCAGTAGATATTACAATCACGTTTACTTCACAAGAGGATGTGGGCGATCCGTTTGCCATAAAGCATTCAGGGGTTTAAATCCGCAGTATTTGCTCCAAGCGCCCAAGAAAGCCCATCATGTGAGGCGCAGTGCCTTACGACTCGACCATACTACTTCAAGTCACTACGCATGGCGAGATCATTGACCGGAAGGCGATATCAGTATGTAAGACACCCTCCGCATAGCATGAAGTAGAAGCACATGTATGGTTCAATCCTCCATCCCACAGCCACATATTAAATCCTGTGGGAAGTGCGGACGTAGCTGGTGTCTTTAGACTGGGCTATGGTCAAATGTTTCACCCATTTGAAAAAAGAATTCACCACCGGTGTTCAACAATTCGCAAGTGCTTTCAAATACTTCGTACAGGACAGTTTGCATCATACTCGAGTCCTAAGTCATCCCCTGACTCTGAGAACCTTCCGTTTACCTTTTTGAACGCCCGGTTGGCCAGGAACAGCTCCTGCACCTGGCTCCTGTGCACTCATCCCAGCTTTAACGGTCTCGATGAGCATTCCCGTAGGTAAAGCTGGTGAATAAGGAGATAATCGGCTTGCCAATGCTGGCAGAGGTTGTGGAGGTGTAGGCAAGCGCTGTTGACTTGACTGGGAAAGCTGCACGGCAACACCAGAACCCGCTTTGGACTTCTGTTTGCCTTTCGCGGACGTAGGAGGTTTGTTTGCTGGCTGAGCGGCAGAAACTGGGGGCGGAGTCATTACGTATGGTGGGCGGGGAATATTATCCTGTTTTATCCGTTGGATCTGGAAGGATATCATCTCCAGCAGCTGTTTTTCTGAACATATTTGAGTTGTTAGAGAAAAAGGTCATCGCAGAATGAACTCGCGCACTCGTTTTGATCGCAGGGTTCATCAATCGCCCATCTTTCTTCCACTGAACACGCACACGACCAGGGTTTTCCCAGTCCCTAGGATGAGATTTCTGCACTTCGTGCAAGGTACCTAATCCAAGCCGACTAGTCGCATCCGCGATGTCCTTGCTCAAAGGCCACCAAATGCTCTTTTCGCGTGCTATCCGGCGCTCACCCGTCCCATATGGCCGTTTCGCATCGATATAGATAGGGTAGATACATGTCCACCTAATAAACTCTTAGCAAACAAAGGATAGTCGCATGACTAACGTACTTCTTATAAGGCGTAATGTCAGTGACAGTATTGGATGGTTGACCTTGCGATTGACCAGACGATGTTGGAGCGTGAAACGGTGATTGCGATTGTGATGCTTGGCCTAGTGCGGACATATCATCTGATTCAGATTCACTGTCCTCTTCATCAGAATGTCCTATCTCTTCGAGTAGCGGCCCACGCGGCCCAGTGTTGAGCGGACGTGATGGGAGCGGGAGGTCGGTGTCATCGTCAAATTCTTCGATTACTGCTGTGCGACGAGACATGTTTAACCTATCCTAGTAGTGAGTTTGGCACTGCAAGTCATGACTTGGAGGATTGCACTTACGGCGTCGACAAAGTACGAGGCGAGCAAGACAGAATTTCCCACGCCTGCTCACATTCATGCTTTCACGATGTTGCATATGGCGGCGGTCATGAAACTCATTTTGTGGGTATTTCATAACGCCAAATGCTATAACCGATCTAACTTGCGAATTGCAGCTTTATGCTTTTATGTGTCGTGAATATCATTCAGGCTCAACACGTTGACCCGAGTCAAAACCGGTCTGTCACTTGTCGCCCATTTGGCGCATGTGAACCATGTCCACTAGATGCTGTACGTTTTTTGATATATGAATGTGCTGGACGGAGAACAAACAGAACTGTAGCTTCATGAACCCTTCTGTCATCCATTCGGCAACCGTCAACTCATGCATTGCTCGAACACGACCACACCTCCAACGAGACCCCCCGATGAACCATACCCTACATCTCCACCCCTAGCAGCACCAGGAGCTCTCGGAGAGACTCCTGCATGGCAGCCTTGTGGCCGTGTCCCTGCACAGGAGCGTGCCGACTTTTACGAATTCGTGGCGTGCAACCTGTTTTTCGCTACCGTCGCCATATGCGTATCCCTGTTTCGTTCCCGAAGGATCGAAGCACACCAAGCCAGACGTCTTGCTGTACGAATCGGACTTGTAAGAGGTGGTGGATAGGATCTGGGTCGAGACTTCGCCTCAAGGTAGCCTGTTCAGTTTCATGTCCATGGCTGAGGGGGAGGTTCGCAGGCGCTGTGTTCGTTATGAACTCGGACAACAAACATGCTGATTGCTGCAGGCAGCTGAGAAGACAGGGTAAAATACAGTTAGATGTGCGGAGTCCTCACGTCCGCGCTTCTTTGTTGCCCGTATTTTGACAACATGTTCGCGGCGCGTCCCGGATCTGTTGTATTGATAGTGATTAGATGATGCTGTTGATTGGTGGGCACACTCTTCTCACTTGGCCTTTACTAAAGGCTGCTGTTCAGGACTCATGCCGTGCAATTTTCGCGAACACCGAAGGATAGCTCTTATGAAGGATGTGGACAGTGAGAACCGTTGTATATTGTGCCCGACTCTCACGACTAGAAAATACACATGTTGACACGTAGAATTTTCTGATCGACGGGCATTGCAAAGTGGTAGCTGGTCAACAACAATAGATGAAATACATACATACGTTGATAGCTTAGTGACTGCTGTGTGGTGAATGCTCAAACTACCCTGCAACCGATCATTCAATTCAGGGCAACGACGACATGCGCGAGCATCAACTATGCGACTGTTGTGAACACTTCCTTAGTGGACTAATTTCCGTCAGTGAAGGCCAGGCGTACAGTCATGCTAAAGTACTTAGCAGGGCATGATCTAAGATATCGACTGTCGTATCTGATGTTGGGTCAGCTACTGGAGACTAGCACAAAGTTCCACATAATGGATAGACGTACTTCTATAGCAACTATTCTTGCTCTCAAAACTTCTGGTCCATCAGTGATGATGAAATTGTCAATAACTTAACAGACTGGTCCCAAAGGTCGTGCTTTAAGAAGTTCACGCCATAGTCACAGGTTCTGTCGTCTTCGGAGGCCCCCGCACATGTCGAGTCCAACAGTTACATCCGTAGCGGAGACTTGACTCCAGTGACCGACATATTCGGGCAGGCACCTGATCAATCACGAGCCGCCAGCACAACTCATTGGATAAATGATACTTTTAGAGATTTAATTGGACCAACCTTGGTGTGCCTTCTCCGAGTCAAGTAAGTTTACAGTGCTCACTAATGCACATTGCGCCTGTGAAGATGAAGCTTTGGTCCTTTGCCACTCTGGCATAGAAGTTTGGGCCCACCTGTCACCTACAATGGGTAAAGAAATCTGTGGTCACATCCACAGGCTGCAGAAGTATGATCATGAAAAGAATTGGTCAATCCTCCCTTGATGGTTCATAATCACGGATAGTTCCTAGTGGCTGCTGGCAGCAGAAAAAAACTTGAGCGTTGTGTGGTGCTTCCGCTAAGTGATCAAAGATCTTACCAAGTGGACAACGCTACTAATGAACAATGCCTGTAAAGTGTGAGAAAGGTTCGGTCTTTAAGCGCCCATAGATTGACCACTGCTGACCATGTACGTGATGAACAAAAGCAGAACAAAAGCCACGGTGCGTTGTAATTTAAGCTATCAGTGGAGCCGCATTGATTATGCATGATGTGACAGTTTGGTCCGCACGTTGTTTCAAAAACTACAAAAAGGGCCTGCCTGTCTGGTCGTTCTTTACTTTCCCCGTCTGATCTTCAACTCTTTCAAAGGTTCAATCCTTATTGCAATTAGTGCTCCAGCTAGTCTGAGCACTCACTTACGACTCTCGCTTTCATTCACTCACTGTCGACGTCCATCTTTTTAAAAAACTTTCGATCATCATGAAATTTTCTCTGGCGATAGCTTCTTTGCTGGTGCTGCCGTTTGCAGCTGCCGCCCCAACTTGCTCTCTCAAATCATCATCTGCTGGTAGTGCCACTACACCTACATCGACTGCCACTATACCCTCATCGACCGCCACCTCCCCAGGGTCTACTTCCCCGCCTGCGAGCCCTGGTAATGGCTCTGTCGCAATGGCTTGGTTTGCTAACTGGCACACCGATTACACGGTTGCCAACATTACATGGGAAGGCTTCAACAGAATCGCTTACTTCGGGTGAGTTCACCACCTCAGGCTCGTTACGCAAACTTTTCTCACATTGGTATATAGAGCTATCACTTCCGCTGATGGTACCGCTATAATGACTGTCAGTGACAGCAGCCCTAGCGGTCCTGTCACCTTTGTTACTGCCGCCAAGCAAAATGTAGGATTATGCTTTTCTTGTGGCTAATGGTTGACTTACCAGACAACAGAACGTTTTCCCTGTATTGACTGTCGGTGGTTGGGATGGTTCCATATACTTCTCATCGTCTATCTCCACCTCAAGCAATCGTACGACTTTCGTCCAGTCGATCGTCAGCATGGTGAACAAGTATGGTTTCCAAGGTGTCGAGTTCGAGTACGTATATTTAAACTGACATGGTTATTATTGGTGTTGACATTCTTTTGACAGCTGGGAGTACCCTGGTAGCACCAACGGTCTTTCTTGCAACACAGAGTCGCCCCAGGATACTGCCAACCTTCTGTCTATGCTCCAGGAGCTGAAGACGGCGTTGCCGAACGTCTCCCTCTCTGCTGCTACCCCTGTCAAGCCATGGAACGATGCTACGGGAAGCCCATCGACTAATCTGACTAGTTTTGCCCAGGTTTTGGATTACATTGGTTAGTAGAGTGATTAATGCTTGTCGTTATAGCCGCTAATATTTCTGCAGAAATCATGAACTACGACGTGTACGGTGACACTTTCAGCAAAGTTGTGGGCCCCAACTCTCCTTTAGAAGACTCCTGTGCTCCCGGTGCTGACCAAACTGGTTCTGCGACCTCTGCTGTCCAGCTCTGGACTGCTGCAGGGTTCTCTGCTAAGCAGATCGTTCTTGGTGTACCCGGCTACGGACACGGCTACTCCATCAGCCCATCTACAGCTGTCGAGAATAGTGTATTGGCTTTATTCCCCAGCTTTAACACCAACAACCCCATTACCGGTGACAGCTGGGATGCTGCCGGCCCAGACGCTTGCGGTATTAACCAACCCGCTTCTGGGGACTTCAATTTCTGGGGCTTGATTGATGCCGGTTTCCTGAAGGAGGACGGTAGTGTTGCTTCCGGTATGATCAGTACCTTCAACAACTGCAGCCAGACGGTACGTATTTCTTGTCCACAAAATTTTCACCAGTCTAATGTCTTTGTTAGCCATACGTCTTCAACCCCAACACGCAGATCATCGTAGCTTACGACAACGCCCAATCCTTCAGTACGTTTTTCCGCTCTAAACAGCTTCAATTCAGCTAATTATCCTGCAGCTGCAAAGGGCAACTTCATCAAACAGGCTGGCCTGGCTGGTTTCGCCCTGTGGGAGATGGGTAGCGACTACAACAACATTCTTTTGAACGCCATTAATGGCGCTATCTCGTCATGATTATCACCCTGCGATGATTGATTCATCCGCGCATCATCCTCACGCCACTCACCACACCAAATATTGTACAATGCTGCGGTTGATCCGCCCAAGTTATCCGGAATTTTGATATTGCCTGCTGGGATCGGGGTCATCTGGAATACCCATGTTACGTTCGCATTTGTATTACTTGCTCGACATGCATAATTTGTTGTACTTGGTGTATCTTATTATGTACTGACTCATCTGCTATGGAATGCTACTTTGTTTGTGGAATAACATATCTTACATTGAGATTTGGGCCTGGAATGTACTTCGCGTCCGACTCATGTAATTACTAATAGAAATCCTGATAACTGCTGCCAAAGACTGAAAAACTGAATACCATAGACTGTAAAGACAGTTTATGGCTGTGAAAAGACTCGTGGACGGCATGGTTCACCTGAAAAAAGCGAAAAAAAAACTATACATGTAGGCTGTTGTGGTTAGGGTTAGAGGTTTTGGTTTACGTAACTTGTACGTTACACTCATCAATACATACACAAACACGTTGCAAGGAGAATGCAACGCATGTATACACAGCACCGGGCACCGAGCGGTGGCCGCAGCGTTGAGGTCTTAGCGAGTGTGTACTGTAATCTAAAGCATGTACTTTGGAATGCAACACACACTCGCCGAGACTCACCGGTACTGACACCGTGTCAGTGATTTCATCAAGGTCAATGAAGGGCCGCTGTCAAAGACTCACTTGTCAGTATCAAAGGCTGGGAAGAATAACGTTTCGGTTCCATTCTACATAATTGAGACCGACTAGACTCCTAGCAGGTACTAGTACAAAATGGATATACCAATCTGGCTCGTGAGGTGCGTCAGTTGGTTCAGGCTGCTAGATGCATCTGTCAGGATAATAGCGCACGTTCGACATGTGCTAGCAGACGACGAAGTCTTTATCCATTCAGACTCATGTCGTCTTTTAAACTATCCCTATACGAAGATACAAAGCAGACTTGCCATGCGGATCATGAACCATTCAAGTCACAGGTATCAAGCAGTAATTTCCATGACCCAGGCTAGAACGTGAACTCGACATAGAAGGCCGCCTCAACATCTGGCGAGTGAACGTTCCTTGCGGTATAGTACTGGTCTTACCTACTACTATGGGAATGGTTATTAAAATATTTTCATCCGAGCTAGACACAAATCCATCGGTGGGACTAAAAAATTACTATAAAGACTGACGATCTTGCACCCATATGTTCCTCATCTCAACGTTCACAATATGGATCCGACAACCCCTCAGGTTATTGTGTTTCCTACTGTCACCCACACGACCGTTCCTGACTGCGAGCCCTCACAATTCATTTTACCTGATCTCATCAGTGATTGTCACTATCCCTTGCGACAAAACCCTTACCGTGATGTGGTGTCCCGCGCGTCTGATCAATGGCTCGTTGACGTAGCGCAACTTCTGGAACCCGAGATCAAAGGGTATATTGATATGGACGCAGGCGGATTCGCTGCCCTTTGTTATCCTGGCGCAGATGCTTTCCATCTCCAAGTCTGCTCTGACTGCTTCAACTGGATATTCATCGTAGACGACTGGATGGAGTATGGTGTCGTCAATGTACAGGAAATGCATGAGTCCTGTATTCTTGCACTCCGCGATCCCGTCAACTTTGACACGGAACATCTTGGTGCAAAGATGTGCAAAACGTACGACTATGTTTTCCATCGCGCACACTCTCTTTAAAAGTTGTGATGCATTAGATTTTCGGCCGCTTTAGGGAAACTGCGGGCCCCGGCTGCACAGAGCGGTTCATCCGTGGAAGCGAATTGTTCTTCGCTGCTGTGGGTAAGCAGGTGGACGACCGTGCAAAGGGAAATAAATATGATCTGAGATCTTACATCGCGAGATCTCGTCGCGCTGAAGATCTGCTATCCCCTCATCGAATTTGTAGCTCAGATTGATATTCCCGACGAAGTTGTATCGCATCCAGTTATGAAGGCCTTGGAGGGCGCCGTCAACGATTATGCTTCTTGGTCCAATGTAATTCTGTTGTCATTAAACACTGGGGCACCGCTGACATAACCGCCAACAGGATATTTTATCATACAATAAGGAGCAATCTCGCGGTGACGCACACTGGCATAACATAGTTGCCGTGCTGATGCATGAACGAGGACTAGACCTACAAGGTGCCATCGACTACGCTGGCCAGATGTGCAAAGATGCCATCCAACGCTTCGACTCCAACCGTGCTATCCTCCCCTCGTGGGACGAAGAGGTTGACAAGCAGGTGGCTATCTACGTCGAAGGGCTACAGGACTTCATGATCGGTGCACTTCATGGGCACCTTGATTCCACCCGCTACGGTGTCACGCCGGACAGAATCATTAAGTTGCTTCCCAAAAGGCCCTCATAGAGAGCCTCTAGCACACCTAGTGCATGGCTTTTGAAGGTGAGATCGGTTTCACTTCTTTCCTGCACTGCGCAATTCTTATGACTATGTAGTTTAGTAGAACGCTAGTACATGATTCACGTCTCTCACAGACCTGTAAGTAAGTTTTGCTTTGGTCGCATAATACGTGACATCCAGCGCGGCCTTCTTTCTTTTGTCCTTCACAGTTTCAACTTTCAAGTTCCCATTCAGCTTCTGGCGTATTACATTTCCATTTCCTGTCCGTCTTTCGTATAACCGCTCTATGCACATAGAATGGCCTCGCCATCTTGTACGTACAAATCCAAATGGTGCCAGAACCGATTTGAAAATCAGTGTGCTATTTAAATTTTCGGGTCCAAGATATGAGGTACTGTAGTAATAGAAGTTACTTTGCGTCTGAAGTTCCTACATCTTCCGATCAACTTCCAATTGATCCAGCATCTTCCGACATTTGGCGTATACCGGCTCTTACACTTTCGACTCCTCGTGCGAGGATGTCGCCTTGACTTCTAGTGTGGAAAGAGACTCAGACAAGTGCAGGACAACGTTACAGCACATATCTATTTGGATTTGCAAAGCACTGCCGTGGCATAAATACAGTAAGTACAGCTGATAGTATAATATCCTTGAATGTTTCTAGTTACTCTCAATACTGGTGCCTCTTCGACGCAACGCACGTTTGCATCTTCAGCTTCATTCTTCGACTTCATCCCTCCAAGCTACACTTTTTGCCTGTCTCGAGGTTATCCCGTCTGTAAAGAAAGCGATGTCAAGGCATTCGTGCTACCGCCTATCGGTATCACGATGATACTCGTGAAGACTCCATTAGATGGGAGTGGCTGGTTTATGTTGGATGTATCCTTTAGATATACGCGGTATAAGAAGGCCACGATCACCAGGAGGTTGCAGATGATAAGACTAAGAGCGGCCTGGTTTCGGTCATATTTTGCAAAGCAGTACGAGGACGGCAAGAATGCTTACCTTGATGTGCGCAAACATGAGCGTATTTGTGTTATAGATATTGAGGAGGAGGAGTGCAGAGTGAGGGATCGTGAAGGCGGGAACCAGAAGTGATGCGCCAAATGCAAATTGAACCAGTATCATGCTGCTACGCGGACGGCCTATAGTTTGCAAGAGATAAAGCGGCACGACAACGAGGACAATATCTGCAATGACGTCCGCTGAATTGCCAATGATTTGAGGGCACAGCACCCCAAGAAAGCATATAAGTACTGACTGATCAAAAGCGAGACCGCCACCGACTTATCCATGCGGCAGGAGTGATACTCGCAGATACTGATCTTCTGAACGAGCAGTGCGGTCCACATACACGCAAAGCAAACTACGACGAGAGAGGTAATCCGCTTGTGAATCTTGGACCCCGAGTGGTTGGCGATGGGGATGATCGAGAAAATGACGCTCATGCGCGCAGCCCTGAACTAGTTAGTTAGAAATGTAACTGAGTGAGCTATGACGCATACCACAGCCCAGTAGTAAAAGCGATTGTGAGGATCCATGCTGAGAGTGGTATGAACATGTTATTATCGTTGGGATGCGAAGTCAAGTACTACTCACAACTTATCACATCGTCGATCCAGATACATGCCAGGCAAACAACTAGGCGGACGTGGTTGGTTTACTGTCAAAGGCAGCATACAGGGAAAGTTATACCGTCTGCAATAAGTGCAAGTGCCGCCCATGCATCTTCCCACCATAGCTGACGCATCCAACCTCTGTAAACGAGCCTAAAGATGGTGCAGATGATGGCAATACTATGAAATACAGACCCCACGACTATGCGAATGATGATAAACATAACAGTAGCCAATACTAGCAACTTCCAACTCACCACTCAGCTGAGAGGAGTAGAATAATGCCACCATCAGATATCTGGCGTAGACAAGAAGATGGCTGAAGTTCAAGTTGTAAATGCAAATTGTGAAGACCGAGCATATAATATATGTGACGCAGCCTGAGATGACACCAAGTTGTCCATGTTCTCATGCCTTCTTGCGGACTACCTAACAATGACCTCAGGCTGCAGGGCTACGCAGACAGCACCGACAGGGTAAAGTGTCACCAGTGTATTGTGTCTGGGTCCGATGTCACGCAGGACGGGCAGTGTTTCAATCATCCTCCTCGAGATAGAGCCTCCCATAATACATATGCAGAGAGCTTTACCTTCAATACTGGAATCAGCTCTGTGTTGTTCAGGAGATGACGACCTGCAACAGTGAAATTCAGGATGTGAAGGTCTTGATAAAGATTGGCTCGAACAGTTAGCCATCCAGTGCATCGTTAGTTGGCAAATGTCACAGTATTATGTCACATATATATATATAGTCCGGTTAGCTTGCCGCTCGGCAATCAAAAGTTTAGTCATAGTGTTCGGCGGAATTCGCCCAAGTACGAGGGTGACCGGTGACCAGTGACCATTAATGCTGTAGTTGTTGAGACTCGGCTAGTCAGACCGGATTTCATTACTTTGCAAATTACTTGTGGAGTTTGCCAAAGGATGCAAGCGGAAGGGCTCGTTACGATATTTGGGCGGGTGAAATACTCCAAATTTATCACAGGCCGCTCATCTGACGCTCTGCCGTAGTACTCAGTCTGGAAACCGCCGACATATTCCAGCCGCAAAAAGATCCTGCGCTTAATCTGAGTCTTACTGTCAAGGTGGAATCGGTCGGATCATCCTGACATGCCGTCTGACCGCTAATGACCAGGGTTGCTAAGCCCTGAGGCCGGCCTGTGTGCTGAACCATCTGAGTTGATATCTCGGAAACATCCGAATGAGGACCCCGTAAGCACTTCCGTACTCCCTGAGCCGGAAATACCTCGGTTTGACACAGTCTTTGTGATAGCATCTACGAAAAACTCGACGGAAAATAATGGCAAAACCAAAGCTAACGAGCTGATTCAGGTGAAGTCTATGAAGGTCCAAAAGAAGTCGTCTTTCACGTATCTTACACCGAATTCACGACTATGCTTGCAAAGCGCTTCATAAGCTTACCAAGAAGAAAAGGTACACCTTCAAATACCTTTCTGGTTCTTCGCGCAGGTATGTCGGTCCTTGGATGTTTATCTGATGCCACGGCAACGATGGGATTTCATTATAGTCGCACGGAAGCTATGGACATCGATAGTAAGAATGATTATGTCGCTCAAAGAGCACGAGCCGAGATACTCTTGTGACTGTAATGTAGCCTGCACAGGGTGCGAACAAGTATTTGTAGAGATACTGCGGCGTGCTCGTGCTGTAGCTTATAGTGGGATTTCGACAAATGGTTGTAATGGGAAAGACAATATCATTTATACTGAGGTTGTGACGGCGGCCACGAGGTCCATTAATGTTTTCATGCTGGCAGCTGGAGTTTCATTGAATGAGCGCTTACAAGGTCCTACTTCGGATGTTTCCGAGACGTGGAAACAACTGTAAGTCAAATTAGTAGCAGTGCTGCACTATTGAAACTCCGTCACGGCACATATCCGAGTCTGCCGATGATCATGCCGAACGGTATCTGAATTCGTATCGATCCGAACGTTGCGCGACATTGTTTTTCTCTTTAATATCGATGGACTCAAGACGATATAAAAGCTCTTCTCGTGGTGCCATGATGCTGATATGAACTGTCTTTATCAAATCACCCTCCAGTTATCTGCGCACTGAACCCAAAGGTTGATATTTCCGCTCCGTGTGCCACATACACTTTGAGGCAAGTGTCGTGTTTTTATCTTTGATTGTACCTACTTGGTAGTTCATCTGGCCAGCCAGCTGAGGGCATTGTACTGGTGATCGCGGTGGTCATCGATGACAGTCGTTGAACAGTCTTGCTTACCGTCGTTACATGTGTATTCTTGCACTCATCATGATTACATTGATGGTGACCATGTCGATGTGGGACCCTGCCGTGACTTTGACGACGATGTTTTTACTGAACCTGATGATCCAGATCCAAGCCATTCTTGAGAACGCCGCCTTGGACCAATTCTCGGTGCTTTGTTCCGTCACATCTTGATCTCGATCGCGTAGAACTGAAATTGCTTTTTTCCGAGATTGTTGGAAGCAGTGCACCGATAGGCAATTGCCTCACGGGTCGAATCGATCTAGGCTTCCGTACTGACGAGCACAATCACATCGCCAAAGTTGTACGTCATCATGCCCCATGATCTTACTGCGTGAGTTCTTCGTATCAATCGAATCGGCCGAACTAGTCACTATCTCACTTCATGGACCGTTTGATTCCGGTTTACCCCGCTCATCACGTGTATCGATCGGCTTGATTTCTACACTTGCCTATCTGAGCAACTACACTTGGTTTTTTTGCCTGCCGTGATCCGATTTAGGATGATGTCAGTTAGTATACAAGCGGGCCAACTGTTAGGCATGATCGAACACAGCATACCTATTCTCTCCCTCTTACCCTACACCGCAAAAACGTCCTCATCGCCTTTACCTCTATATCTCAAGTTGCCATGATATTCGATCGTCCGCATGTTCTACTACACCATAGCATGCTAAGGACCACTTTCAAAGGTGTCGATCATCCAATATCCACCTCGGATGTATCCATACACCAATTCCGCGGAATCAAATATGCCAGTGTACCAGCCCGATTTCGTCAATCAAAACTCGTCAGTTCATACCCCCCCTCAGTTGACGCAACGCATTACGGGTACGTCATCTTTTCATGTTGTATCTGTTCAACTGCTAAAGTATTCGCTCAGCCCAATATGCCCACAGCCTAACCAGAATAGCTTTGAAGAGGAGTTCGGTCTTGCCGACAGTGATATCCCAAGACAAGTCTTTAAACAGGACGAGTTTGAGTGTCTCAATTTGAACATCACTTGTCCTGCTGGTCATCATCGTAAATCACACATTCCTGTTATGGTTTGGATCCATGGGTGAGATCAGTTTCATCTCCTTCATGTGATAGATGCTCATACGAGTAGTGGAGGTAACCGCGGTTGTGGCTCAAGTTGGATCTATGATGGCGGCGCTCTGGTTAGAAAGAGCGTTTGTATTGGTTCACCGATCATAGTGGTCACAATCAAGTACGTTTCCTTCTACCTTACGTAAATCAGTGTGGTGGTATTCATTCATGGTTAGCTTTCGCATAGGAGTATTTGGTGTCGCTGCAAACATGCATTTGGCAGAAGACAACCGAGCAGCAGGCGACGAAGGCGTAGGAAACTATGGTTAGTCTATTTTGTGTCTCTCATCGCTTTAACTGATGTATTATCCTACAGGTCTGCGCGACCAACGTCAGGCTCTAGAATGGGTGAACCACTTCATCGCAGATTTTGGGGGAGACCCATCCAATGTCACCCTATTCGGTCATTCTTCGGGAGCAGCTGACATCATTGCTCACCTGTACTCCAATGCCAACTTGACTCGCCCCGTATTTGCTCGGGCAATTGTTCAAAGTGCGATCGTCGACCACAACCCCCCAGAACCACATTCAGCTGGATGGCAACTGTCCAGAGCATTGGCTCCACTACATGCTTCTTCTGTCGCACAACTTCGTGCTATAGATCCTGAAAGACTTGTCAACATCAATCTCCCCTTCCGTGCAGTCGATGACGGTGTCTTCTTCAGAAAAGGATTCAAAGACATTCTCTTCCCGCCCTCAGAGTCGGAAGAATCTGCCAGAGCTCCTCATGACAGAGGTCTGCATCCGCTGCGGTTTGCCATTCGTAAGGCAAAAAACATGAGTCGAAGCCCGCACCCAGTGAGCTGCGGTCAGCCTACCGTTCCCCATACATCCACCACTAGTCTTCAGCCTCTCCTTATCGGTGACTGTGCATGCGATTCTTCTCTTTGGTCACAGCCTGCACGTCAGTGGGCCGCCTCCGCTGTTGTGCGACGAATTCGTGCCATCTGCCAGTCTATCACAAAAGCCTCTGCTCTTCTTAATGCTTATGAGATCGGCTCGCACATTTTTGCGGAAGATCTCACCGACCGTTTACTCGAGCTCGTAGAGGATGCACGTATAACATGGCCCACAGAATGTGTTGTTCAAGCTGCGCAGAGGACTGGTCAACAGGTCTGGCGGTATGTATTTGATCAGGAGGGTCCTGCAAATGGAATGCCCCACCATGCAGCAGACTTGGTATACTTGTTTGACAACGTCTCGCTCCCATTATCACCTTCATCCTCACCTACTGCTTTTGACGATGACGAGTCGCTTCCATCACTCTCATCGTCAAGATCGACTTCTGCTGACAAGAGCGAGATCCTCGACAAGACGTGCACCCTCGACGAGCTTGACCTCATCGATATCGACAAGTTCTCTTGCGGCTCAGAATCTAGTTTCAGCGGGTGGACCCAACCCGTCGTTGACGAGTTGATGTATGCTCGTGTGCGAGACGCAATACAAGAACGGTGGATCGCATTCGCGTGCGGAGAGCAGCCATGGAACAATTCCCGTGGCAAGGTGTTCGTTTTTGGCCCTGAGGGCGAAACTGGCGAGCGAAGTGCGGGTATATTTGGGGGCAGGCGTCGTCAAAAGATATGGGAGGATGTGTTGAAGCCTTTGGGCATGGGGCTCGTGCAAAAGGTCGCACAAGAGCTCAGCAATGGGCCTGGGCTGGCGCGGTAATCGCGGTGACTCGTGAATCCTGTTGCTCATTGTTATCTCTCAAAAGCGGATACCACGCAATATTTAGTTTGATTATGTTTGCAGGGGATAGATGGATATGTTTGGAGGCTGATTTGTGTTGTTTTTCTTTCTTTCTTAGGGTACGGTTGAGCTCATTTGGAATATCGCATTTGTACATCTATGGTCACACTTGCACGTCTACTATGTAATATACACATTATTTTAATCTTGCATTAATCTCAAGAGCGAGACAGACCATGTTACAGCCAAAAACAGGTTGCAGCATAACATGATGCGGAGAATGCAATACCGTCGGCTATCTGTCATGCGCGCATCTTACCTCCCATGCCTGATGTGGACCAGCCTTGCCATCGCCCTACATAATCAATGGTAGATCCTCCGAGTCGAGGAGAAGTTACGAAAGATGTCATGAAGTCCGCGCAAACTCTGCGTCAAAGTCTGGAGAACACGTCTTGACAACATCTCGGTGGACTTGTCTTGTGATTGGAAAGTTCCGGGTAGTCAAAGGTCTGTCTGTTGACTCTATTATCACAACCACTCTGTTGTATACATCAGCCACCGTCAGGTACACTGCTATCTAGGTCAACTACCATCACGCAAATCCTGTCATCCTTGTCAACTTGCCGTCGCGGTTTTACGAAGCTGCGGACATTGGCAGGCGGGAGGAACTCAGGAAATAGGGTGGTCGGAGGAAGTAGTAGACAGAGTTGGGGCAAGCGTGAGAGACTCACAGGGATCAGAAGAGATGGAGGTAAATATTTTGATGCGGCAGGCAGGCGGGATGATAGTGACATCATGCGGCGGCCTTTCGAACCCACTGACAAGACAAAAGCCTGCAGGCAGTTTACATAGACCTCACGCAGACCGGCCGAATCCCATATTTTGTGAGATCATCAAATTCTCAGTCTCCAACTTGGAGTCCAAGGACCGTTCACTCGACGAGGGTGAGCATTATTACACTTACTTCCCCCTTCTTGGCGAAGAAGACTTGGTCACATTTTGATCACACTTGTGAGCAAACGACATACAACATGTGTCCTCGTGACTTCTGACTTGCAAATACTAGCACATGCGAGTATTTCTAAATCATGTTCCATGCTCAAGTTGGCGGCCACCGGTGGGGTGATCTTGTTGTGTAGTCTGCTTTGTGGACATTAAAAATGCACGGGCAACGGTGTGGTAAAACTTTGAAAGTGCCATCAGGTGAGCAAAAGACTAAGCACCTAGTATGGAGTAATTTCACTAATGTCAAACAGACCCACACCAGGCATCATATGACACCCTGGCGGACGCGAGATTTATGGAATCTCACCACATTCCCAATCGTGCCTGAAGCAACACACATAAAAGCGATTGTCTAGCCAAAGAGTTGCTGGGAAGTTGAAATAACTGCACCGTGCATGTTTTCATTACGCCATTCCCTTACTACTTACTAGATCTAACAGTTAACACATCAGTGCAACCATGATTTGTTTTGTACTGGCCGTTTCCTTGTTCCTTGCACTCCGCACGGGAGTTAGTGCAAACTGCGAGGCCTGTCCTCGTTGCGATCTTGAGCAAATCAGTATATCGTAAGGGAATGCATGTCTCAACTACTGGACGATACTATCACGTGCTCTTACCCATCTGTTGCAAATCCGGGAACGTTCAATAACTGCTCATACAGTGAATCGGCCGTAAGTATCTCTCTTACAGTAGTGGACGCACACACTCAACGATTTATCGGAAATGCCAGTCTTGGGCACTCACAGCTGGTCCCAGCGATATCTGTGCAACGGAATTGGGACTCAACTCAAATGTGAACCTCCGAATGATCCTTACAACCTTGTCGTCCCAGGCTGTACCGCTTCATACGGGTATGTCGGTGGGGTGAACAGTGGACTGTTGTGAAGGAAATGCGAAAAGACCTGGTAGTGATTCACATATATGTAGAAGGCTGTTCTGATGCAGACATATAGCTTGGTGCGCTATTGATGGTACTAGCTCTTATGTCTGTCTTACAGTCGAGGATGCATCGGAAGGCTGTCCAATAGGCACGTCAACGAGGAGTGCACGCGGTATGGGTGTCGGGTGGCATCTCTATCAATGCTACACTGAGATTGAAAATGCATGTGAAACGGTGTGATAAATCTTGTGGGTGCCATCAGGTGAGCAAAAAGACTGAGCAACTAGCATGGGTATGGGTATCGCTTTGGAAGTAATTTCACTGATGTCATTCAAACAGACCCACGCTACGCATCATATGATACCGCTGGCGAAACGCGAGATTGATGGAATCTCACCACACCCCCACTCATGCTTTTGCATATAAAAGCGACTGTCCAGCCAAAGAGTAGCTGAGCAGTTGAAATAACTACACCGTGTACGTTTTCGTTGCGCGTTCTCCTTACCGCTAGATCTAACAATTAACACGTCAGTGCAACCATGATTCGTTTTGTACTGGCCATTGCCTTGTTCCTTGTGCTTGGCACGGGAGTTAGAGCAAACTGCGAGGCCTGTCCTAATTGCGATTATGAGCAAATCAGTGTATCGCAAGGGGATGCATGTCTTAACTACTGGACATGTTCAGGCGATACTATTACGTGCTCTTACCCTTCTGTTGCAAATCCGGGAACGTTCAATAACTGCTCATACAGTGAATCGGCCGTAAGTAACTGTCTTTTGCAGCAGTTCATGCACACTTACCGAATTTCGGAAATACCAGGATTGGGCACTCACAGCTGGCCCCAGCGAAATTTGTTTCTCATATTCGGGACTCAACTCAAAATGTGAACCTCCAAATGACCCTTACAACCTTGTCGTCCCAGGCTGCACCGCTTCATACGGGTATGTCGGTGAAAATAACAGTGGGCTGTTATAAAGTAAATGGATCGAGGTGTCAAAGAGCCTGGCACAAGATGGTTATTTATACCTAATTACAAGTATACGAACTGTGAATGTATATTGGAACAGATCTGACGTTGGCTACGCCGCTGACGAAAATTAGCATGTAAGAACCTTCAAAGCTTCCTGGTCCACGGGACGTTTTATAATACTTTTTTAATTTTAGTATTGTATCACTCTTTTGTGGTTTGTTTTTCATTTAAAGCAAATTTACAACTGAATGATCGATCATTAGGATGAGAGCGAGAACGTGAGACTAGCATTTGCACGTTCAGCCATGGGTTGGTACCTGACTTGCCTTACGGTTGTAGACTGAATGCAAACACATGAAGCCATGTCTCGATAGGGAACCGCATAAACTAGAGACTATTAACAACTGTTTGCGAATACATTAATCATAACTTGTAGCAGCTATTGATACAATGCCAGATGTAGACTATGTTGAATGCCCACCCTGATGTGAACGGTTGAATGCCCACGCTATGCAATAAGCGACCGTTGAATCTTTTTGATGTCTGACAAACTCCACGCGTTAATACCTAAAAGTCCTCCTCAATACCCGCCGGACGCGTGAGCGTGCTAACATCCACGCCAGGAAGCGGCCATCTTCGTGCAAACGCGACGACATCCCTGTGGAGATCTTGTACCTGTGCCGCACCTGCTGAGCCTTTCGCCGTTGCAGCGCGGATGAAGTCCTTGAGAAGCTTGGAGCCAGCCTCCTTTTGAAGGAAGAGTGAGAGCTGCACAGCCCGGTGCAAGAAGCTAGCGACAGCCTTGATGTCCTCCTCGGTCATGTCACGGGACGTGAGCGCCGATGTGCCGAGACGGATACCACCAGGAGTCTGGGCAGATGCATCACCAGACACTGCATTTTCTGTTGCAAAATTCCAACATTAGTATCTTCCATTTTCATACAAGAGACATATCTAACTGTTGATCGTGATGCCCAAAAGGTCGCACACCTTCTCGACTTTGCTGCCAGTCAAACCAAGGGGACGGAGGTCCCACAGAACAAGGTGGTTATCAGTACCGCCAGTCTGGAGTTTGTAGCCGTGCTCCTGAAGGGCAGCTGCAAGTGTTTGCGCATTGGCAATAACCTGTCTAGCGTAGGCCTTGAATGCAGGCTGGGATACCTGAAGAAGGGCAGTAGCGACAGCGGCAATAGTCTGGTATAATTTTGTTATCAGCTTGTGATTGATGGCCAAGAGATTGAAGCACCAACGTTATTGTGAGGGCCACCTTGACAGGCAGGGAAAACAGCGTCGTTAACACGCTTCTCGAGATCCTGGGTATTGGGCCCGTCTCTTTTAAAAAAGATTAGACCAGCCCGAGGGCCGCGGAGGGTCTTGTGGCTGAGATGTGTCAATATGAAACGAGTCTCGGTTGTGAACAGAAAACTCACGTCGTAGTGGTAACGATGTCACAGTAATCGAAAGGGTTATTCAGTGTTTGTGCCGCGACAAGACCACTGGTATGTGCGATATCAGCCATGAGGTATGCACCCTCTGCATCCGCAGTCTTCTTCAAAGTAGCATAGTCCCAGTCACGAGGATAAGCAGAGGCACCGCAGATGATTAGTCTGGGCTTGAAAATCTTTGCTTGCCGCTCAAGGCCTGCATAGTCGATAAGTTGTGTCGTGGGATCAATTGCGTAAGGGAAAGACTGAAAGTATATTGAAGAAGCGGTCATCTTCTTTTTGGCAGTCTGATTGATCGAATCTCAGAACTCAAGATAGCTATTGACATGGCAAAAGAAGCTCACATAGTAGCCGTGCGTGAGATGTCCACCATCTGGGAGACCAAGACCCATCAAACGGTCCTGAGGCTGAATGAGAGCGGTTAAAGCTGCAAAGCTATCGGTCACGTAAGGTGAGGATCACATAAGTGACGTCGGACATACTTAGCGGTCTAGCATGGGAGTATTGAATGTCAAGATTACAGAGTGCCTGATTGTGGAATACTCACAGAGCCAGAGTAGGGTTGGACGTTTACACCCCATTTCGCAGGATCGAGGTTGAACGCTTCAAGGGCCCGCTTGCGGCAAAGAATCTCGAGTTCGTCAATATGTTCATTACCACCATAGTACCGGGCATTTGGAAGACCCTCTGAGTACTTGTTGGTCAATATTGAGCCATTTGCCTCGAGAGTTGCGCGACTCGTCAAGTTCTAAGAAATGTTTCAGAAAACATGAAGATAGAGGACAGTGGACTGTGAGGTCTACCTCAGACGCAATAAGTTCGAGTCCAGAAAACTGCCTCCAAGTTTCCTTGTCGATAATGTTCTGCACTTCAGGATCAATCTCTGCTAGAGGTGCATACAGGACTTTGTTCTGCAATAATGAAGCAGCTTCTTGGTAAGGACACGTAACTGATTGCAAATAGTACGCACGAAGTCTGGAGTGCTAGAGGTTGCCATTGTTCTTGAACTGAGTGCAAGGCTCTGTTTGAAACGCAGGGATGATGAAGGAGTGGCAGAGAGATAAAGAGGACGAGTAAGCAAGCGCAGCATCTCAATCTCGAAATTTGAATGAGGGTAATATAATAAGATAAACGGATAATCCCGATCTGAGTCACATCTAAGATAAAATATATTTATTTGTCCAAAAGATAAACCAAACAAATAACGGTTAAGCATAAACGCTGGGTTTAAACTATGAAATCTATTTTGCGACACAATGAAAGTCTAACTTAGTAACTTATTATGCTTCAAACAATAAGCTGCTGCGTGAGTGTCCATGCGTCCACAACCACGGCGTTGTTTCCATATAAAAAGACAAGGTAGATGGCCTCGAATCAACATCTTGTACGTGCTACTCGTAACTCCAGCCTCCTCTTTCGTCATTTTATCATCTTAACGAAATTCTAGATCAGAGCCAGGAGCTCTTACGTTCATTCTGACGCTAGTTGAATCTCACAACCACCTACACTCGCTCAAATATATCACCTTCTACAGTTATGGGTTTCTCTCGAAACTTTTTTGTAGTCGTTATGCTGGCTTCCCTGGCTAGCGCGGCACCTCTTGCATCTTACTACGTGCTCGTATCCAATTCTTCCGATTTTTTCCAACAACAAAATGGTCTCGATGCACAAAAACTGAATGCTCAGTTTGCCACAATGACCTCCAATGATTCTTGTACCAGTGAGTTATTCAACAATTTTTCTTGCTCTCACCCATTCATTGATCTTGTGACCGTGCCACAGGTGGTACTCAGGCATGCGTTGGTGGTGCTTTCGCACAGTGCATTGGAAACTCCTGGGAGCTCACGCCTTGCTCGTCCGGTTTGTCTTGTTTCGCACTTCCCCTTGTCACCAAAGCTGGCACCAGTCTCGCTTGCGACACACAAAGTGATGCTGAAGCACGTTTTATCGCTGCTGGTGTTCAGGGAGGGGTTACTGGATATGGTACCACGAGCAGCACAACCACTGATGGTGGCGATTGTATCGAGACCACTACAAGTGCTTCACCATCTCCCACAAGCACTCCTACCTCGAGCATTTATGACCCATGTGCTTCCTCAACTCTCGTGACTTCATCTTCCCTGACCAGCCCTTCGATGAATTCGGTGAAAAGGCGTCAATTTGGTTCCTCGTACGCACCTACCTTTGGCTTTGGCAGTCCAACCACCATTGTCACTACTTCATCTACTCTGGTTGGCACTGCCTTGTCCACCAATGTAGCGAGCTCTTCTGCCACATCAATTAGTTTTACGAGTGTTTTGACGAGTTCCTCTGTCATTTCCACTCCTGCGACCGTCTTTGGCTTCGGTACTTCTACTGGGAGCATTGCTTCAAGTCCCTCAACCTCTCCCGTTGAATCCACAGGGACTGGAACTGCGCTTCTCACTTCTTCGACTCCTCTTATAACACCTGCACCAGCTGTCACCACTGGCGCGAACAATGTTTCCACTGTATTTGTTTTGACCACTGTGGTTGTTACTGTGACAGCTAATGGTACGGCTGTACCCAACATGCCAGCAACGGCGACGAGTAAGGGGTTGAGCGGAACTGTATCGTCTACTGTCTCTGCTGTGACACAAACTCCACCTGCTATGTTCTCTGTTTCCCCATCTCCATCTTATGCCCCAGCCACTACCGTTAACTTGAACAGCCCCTCCGTCACTCCAACTGCAAGCGCCATATCCAGTGCAGTGTCATCTCCCTTTGTTTCTGCATCACCGAACATCCAGGTTGGTGCTACATCTCCATCCGTTGTTACTTCTTCGACTGCTTCATCTCCGTTCAACTTTGTCTCGGCATCCCCAACAGTGACTTATTGAAGAAGTGGATTGTATCAATGATAGATTATATTCATGATGGATTATAGGAACTCTAATCGAACTCGGGACCCTCGGTCATATACCCACGCACTGTGTTGATTTGCTATTATATAGCTTATATAGTTCAAGATGCAGGACGTCTTGTTATTGTCTTACGATCAACTCAATATACTTGCTGTTTACGCAAACGAACAAAACCTAAGATTAGGGTTAGGGTTTGGCCGTGAGAGATACCTGCCTTAATTCGTCCCCGCGTGACACTTGCTGGTACTGATCTGCAAAAGCCTCGTGCTGCTCCCCAATCAGCTTTCTGCAGGCGCACACGCAGCGCTCTAACGGTCATGAACAACATCACACTCAATAATGTTGAACAAGTCCTCGGCGCACATGAACCCGAATTATCACAGAACCTGACGGGGCTCTTTGCGAAGCTTCTAGAGCGAAACCAAGACCCGACGTTTGTACAGAACTATACTGTGGGTCCCATCATATCCTGTGCTTTGTCACCATCTGGACCAGAAAAACTAGGGTGCCATAAAACTGCGGTTCACCAAAGAGTTTCAGACGCGGAAGGGTCGCAATCCTATCAGCTTCAGTGCTTTTGGCAGAGCATGCTATGCGGCAGGGATCGTGAAGACATTTCTTGCCATCGTGACGTCCCATCTGTACACGCAATCGCAATCGCAGCCGAAAGAACGATATATTGGCCAGTACAATGCGCTCGAAGCTCTGGGAGAATTTATGAAGACTGGTAATCTTGCTGAGCGACGTACGCTTTTGGAGGAAATGAAGAAGAACCATGCTATCAACATCTGCTTATCGGTAAGAATATATAAGACTTTGTCTGACTTAAATAATTTCCCGAGTTCTCATCTACCTCTTAGCATCTGAACCACCCTCTCTGCATTTTCCGTCACTTAGCCATCAATATCTTACGCGTACTCGCCAGCGAATCCGTACTGGGAGAGAATTCATCTGTAACAGAAGTAGCAGATATAATCGCAGCTGTCTGCAGATTCGCTTTAGAAGGACCCGATTTCTTCATTGAGGGTATGCGATCTCCAAATACAACATGGCAAAGTCAGATAATTATGGGTGCAACTGATGTGTGTGTCGTTATTCTGTCTTATCAATCCTGTGCTCGACTAAGTTCCTCCATGAGGTACCTTCAAAACGAGCCGCAGAGCACGTACCTCGATTTTACGCCACGGCTCAAGAAAGTGCTCTATGGACTGCCCACGGGCTCTTGTGTACTACACCACCCCCATCGCGGAAACATTGTCTTGACATTCTGAAGAAGAAACCAGAAATTCTAGACCTACTTTTTGACTGCGCCATCATCACTCGCCCGCCTTGGTATCCTGAAACACCAGCCGATTCCATCGCGTGCGAGGTCATAGCCCTCCTCTTCCAGTGGCCACCGCACATTGTACCAGGCGTTTCGACGCCTCAAGACAATGCCTTTAGAGCACAGGAGTGGAAGGCCATGACCCAAGCTGTAGCCATCCTGACGTCTCGAGATGACTGGTGTGAGAAGATCATCGAAGTATGGATGAAAATTGAAGAGGAAGATTGGCGTGAGGTTCGGGGGTGAGTGATGTCCTCCGTATTTCCGTTACACGACTGACCATCCCCCAATAAAGCTGGTTTGATCGTGTCGAGGTTGATTACCATGCGTCCGAGCCGCTCGACGAAGATACTTTCGTTCAGGTATTTAAATATAGAGGTTTGTCGCCAACGTGTCTCTCTTGATAAAACACACTCAATGGTATAAATGGCTTACAGGCACATCCCGTATCGCTATGCTGAGACTAGTTGGTACCCTCAGTCACGCGGCCGAGTCTTGCGGTGTTACCAACGCCGAGATCGAGTCACTGCTCCGAATGGCATACCTTGCTTCACGCAAAGTCAAGAGTGTGAATGAGCTCGACCATAGTAAACCGGAGGATCGATATATGTGTACCGAGCGTATGGAAGAGATCTTCCGCAGCCCTGTGTACACCGTGTCCCTGAACATGCAGGTGGATGCACCTCTCCAGATCCCGGATGAAAGTATCATGGGACCAACGGCCCTCGCACGCCTGCTCGTCGTGCTTGCCCAACGAAAAGCCTTCGATACCATCCAGGGACTCAAAAAAGCACCGAATGGTCTTTCATCCTCCACCTGTCTCAATCACGTACAACAAATCACGAATCCTGATGTTATCCGACGATTTTTGAAGATAGCACTGCAGCGCGTCAAGGCGGGTATGGACAAGGGCCGTGAACGCGCTCGCAAGGCGGACAATGATTACGCTAGGGCTGCGTTCATGAGCGCCGCAGAGCTCTCCGCTGCGCTGGTCGCATTTGACAGCCACACGCAGAGTCAGTATTCGAAGGAAGTGCTGGGGGCAAGAAAGGAACTTGCCTTGGCGTTAGGAAATGCAGCTGAGATGGCCATTCGCGAGAAGCGCTGGCAGCAGGCGTTGAGTTTCGGATCCGGTGCGGTGAATGTTGCTGAGAACATTCCAGCCGGCGAGCATTTGGATACCAGCATTATTGCGAAAAATAAACGGCGCGTTGAGCAAGCGAGGAATGCGATTTCCGCAAAGTAGAAGCCATGTAGCTTTAACATGTGAGTTCTTTTTTCTTGGAGTGTTTTTGTGCATGATTCATCTAGTTTTGTGTTCAGCGACCCCCTGTAGCGATCTTCTGCACCTGTGTGTGATATATTGTACGTTTATATTATTAATGTCGTCGATCGTCGAGTGTATTGATACCTGGAAATTCTCATGAACCTTGAATGATTGAACGATCTATCTCGAGCATTATCATTTGGTGACCTGGCGATAATCTGATAGGACGAGGGTGAACAAATAGAGGATCCAAGACTCACCGACTCTGATGCCGAGGAGGATGCTGATGTCTCACATACGCAGACTCTGTAGAGAAACCATTTCTTTAACAGCATACACAGGACGTTCAGATATGGGATGAGAAAAGTGTGGTCTACGAGCCTGCTGTAAGGAATAATCTACGAGAAATGCCCCAAGTGTTATAACATGATATCTATTATCAAGCTACAGGAATATACACGACTTGATATATAATTATTAGTGGTAGTCAGAGTGAACGATTATGAAGCGATTCGGAATGTGATTCAAAAAACGATTTTGGACGCTAAGAATCGGATTTTGAGCTTAATCGGATTCTGCACTGTGAATTCAACTGCATTTCTTTTATTTAAATTTTATATCTAATTAAATATGCTTGTCCTGGCATGCAAGCAACTGTACCCTCTGCGTGTTTGAGCAACATGGCACCCAAAGACAAAGACATCCAACAAGCATCATCGCCAAGAAAGCGCCCGTCAAAAAGGGCAAAAAAGGGCAGCTAGCAGGCACGATTAAAGGCGGAGATACTGCGGAGGCGAAGGTCGAGGATGAAAAAGATGACGAGAAAGTCCCTGATATTGAGTGCATGAAATATATCAGAGAACATATAAAACATAACTCACCTTAGGAACTGTTAGCTGGGCAGATACTTTGACTTGGTCCCTGGTCAGTACTGTGACATCTGACGACGCCATTCGAAAGGGATTGTACTCTGAGCCAGGCGCGAATGCATCAACTAAAAATGGAGGAGGGGCAAAGAAAACAGAACACCACTGAGCACTCTGCAACTTGGGTTCTGTTTGACGGCCACAAGGAGTATGGCTGTGCATTGGAAATTGCACTCGGCAACCCAAAAGCAAAAGCACTGCGACAAGCATGGGTGCGAAAGATTAAAGGCCGAATGCAGATGTATGACATCATTTAATTCTGGGATGTTCTCGCAGTCTCACCTTTTGGCACGGCAAGGGCAATTTGCTCGTTCTGGGAGTTGTTGGTAAACACAGGATCAGATGCGAGTTTGGTGCAGATTTGGTCAAAGGTATATGGGGACACTCGAAGACTCTCGCGAAACATGTCAGGACGTCGTGGCTTTAGTATATCTAGCACATGACGCATTTGAGATGGGCCACGAGGAAGCTGATTGCGAGCCATCTGGTAGCGGTGTGAATAGGAATCACGGATGAATTCACGCACGAGCTGGCCAAGTTGTGCCTCTGCAGTGGGTGCACTTGCATCAAGCTCATCATCAGCCTCGGTGCCTGAGTCAAGGTTTGATCCTGCAGATTCAGATTCAGTGTCCGAGTCGGTGCTTGAGTCTAGCCTGGACACAGTACTCAAACTGGATAGATCTGAGTATACAGACGAGTCGTCTGAAGGTTCATTGGTGTCTGACTGGGAGGTAGAAGACAAGGAGTCAGTGGTGGGGGAACTTGAGTCGGAACTCATGGACATACTAGTATTGGAGTTCAAGTCTGAAAATGGCGAGTCTCCATTCTCAAGAACACCATCTGAGCTGTTGAACTCATACCCTGTAAGATTTTCGAGCCTCCGTTGGCGACGCAGCCGGATTTGAGCTCGTTTTTTCTTTACCTGCAACGCAAACATAATTGGATTTTGTACTTGCACTTGCCTTTGCGTTCATTGTGGCATCTTGAGTAGTCCGTGTCGCTGGTGTGTCCGAAACAGAATCTATAGGATAATTGCAAGTATATTCACCTGTAAGGTAGTACTTTAGCATACATGTAAGCTTTACCTACGTGCTTATCAAATCAACGTCATGTGACTTTTCCCCTTATGTTCCGTTGTCGGAAGTCGGACTCGAGTCTCCTACCTACCATCATCTGTTCATCTACATAAACTCAAGAAATTCACAGTTTCGTCCTGTTATTTCGTTTAGTGTTCCTCGCCAATTCCCTAGCTTGGTCACAATAAGTACATGAATCCAACGAGAATTGCATTGAAAATCCGTACTCCCAGCTGCAGCTGAATGTTCAAAGTAAGCAGCGATTTTCACACGATTTGAGAATTGCTCCGTAATCGTTCACTCTGACTACCACCAATAATTTTCATATCGATAGACCAGAATCTGTAAAACACAGCAAATATTGACTACTCACTTTGTTTGCTGGTTTCTAGTTGCTGACCAACAGTCAGTAAACAAAGTGAGTAAGCCGCTTTTGTTTATTGTTGGAGTGAAACCAAACAGAGGCGCACACACTAGCTACTTTTGTAACTTGCTTGTGGAATACTAGTACGACAACCGCTGATCATCATCATCATGCACTCGACATACACATACTAGATGCTGCAAAGCAGTAGTGCGTTGTTTGTCCATACATGACACGACATTGAAGGCCGTAGCACAAGTAACAGGATTCAGCCATCAAGCAGTCAGTCGAGTTCGTCGGCTCTCGCAACTCACAGGTTCAGTCGCTCGAACATCGCTGGAAAGTGGTCGTCCTCGTCTACTTGCAGCACAGGACATCGCAGTAAGTGTAGGTACAAAAGTATCTTGAATTTAACACCTAGTACCTTATTTCATGTGTCATCAACAAAAGCCACACTGTCCAATGATCAGTCAAATGGGTACCAGACAGTACAATACGTACCAGGTTTTCACACTTCAGCTGTTTCCATAATTATGCAAGTTGACACATCCGAAGTAGGACCCGAAAGTGTTTGGCTGCGCGCTTGCCACCGCACACTAAGACCACGTAAGAGCATGGTGCGGATATCTCACTTCTCGCGTACATCGCACCTCACGCGGACGAGTCTTTTGAACATGATGTCAACCTTATGTTGATATATAATATTGTGTAATCAACATCAGCGCTACCTTCTAACTACACCTCCTGATCGTCGAATAAGTTGTAACAGTCATCGACAGCCAGAGTGACCAGTATAAACAAATGACACAGATGTTCAAGTCTTTTTCTTAAACAGACCAAAGAACTTTCCTTTACGTTCCTTTTCCTCGATACGCCTCCGCACCTCCTCCTCCATCTCCTCCTCAGAGATAGCACCCCCCATCATAGAATACCACATAACAGTAACGATACCGATGGCAGCCGTCAACACACATCTACCAAACCCCGCATCGTCAGTGCAAGTATATCGCTCAGCCCCAAAGGGACTCACCCAGCCATCGCCAAGATGCCTTTAACCAACCAACCGAGCTTCTGGAACCACGGGCCAAGCGGGAGACCAGACAAATTAGTCGGACTCGCGTGTCCTGCAGCATTGCCACTCGAGGGAAGCCCAAGCATAGCACACTGGTCGTACATAAACGACGGCACGCGGCCCACTGCCTGTTCTTGTATCTGAAGCGGAGCTATTATGAACTGGGCCGCAAGGCCCGATTCGAGATGCCATTCGATGTGACCTGTATGATAATGATGTAAGCAAGTGTTTCTCCTGAAGGACGGTTGTAGACTTTCAGTGAAAGATCCATGCGCCAGGGTTATCAGCGACGAAGCGGAGCGTGACGGAACCTCCGCCAGTGATGGTCACAGTGTCGCGACGCACTGGGTTTGCTTGTCCTTCGATTAGCGGTGGGTTCAGTGACGGATCGTCGGAGGTGTAATCTGTCACTCTGTTGACAATCTGCACCTTGTATCCGTGCAAATGGCTAGAACGTAACATCAGTGTTGTTCAAGGCTGTAGGGGAGAGCAGGCGTACAAGGGATGCATCCCTTTATCGGCGTTCTGCACCACAAGGTCGATCACCTCTCCGTAGTTGTACACAAAGCTGTACGGCCCGTATGCCACTGAGCTAGTAGCATTTTCGCCCAGGCTCAGCACGCTCATGATCGCGGGTACCACTGGCGAATTGTAGACCACGTCGTTAATGTACGCATGATTTGTCCCATCATTCATCGTCGCGAAGTTGAACTGAAGTTGAAGGGTAGTTGTTGGGGGGGGCGCAGGGATGATATCGGTGGGAACGAGAGCGCTGTCGTTTGTCATGGTATAGGAGGAGACGGGGGACAGAGTAGTGAGGTTAGAGGAGGTGGAGTACGTGATGCTGGAGGTGATATCTGCAAGTATTTTGAAAGGTAGTAGAATGAGTGGTGGGATCGAATACAGGAAAGGGAATAGCCTACTGGGATTTAGAGTACTGGGAACCCTGTCAAACATGCTTGTATCCATGTTTGCATGAATGGCCCAGTTTGACGACGTATCGTTCCTCGCAGTAACAAGCACAGAGTAACGTTGAGCCACTGAGACACTCAGCATATCGACGGGCTGCTCCTGCGTGTCTGTCTGCAGTAAAATGAGTATACCGAGTCGCAAGAAGCGTGCAGAACTAAACGCACACCGTCAACTTCGATAATTCGCATCTCATGCCCGTCGATCCAGAAGTAGAAGCCTGCGAACGCGCCCAAATTGATTATGCGTAGTCTGTACGTTTTACCAGGCTCGAATGGAAGGGTCGAGTTCTCGTTGAACCCTACGGCGCTTGTTACCGGAGATGGCTTACTCCCTGAGATGGGTGGTAGGTAGGAACCATTTTGGGAAAAATATATGAGAGCAGAATCTGCAAGCCAATGCAAGAGCCATCGATCAGTATACCACGATGAACTATAGAGCGAGACAACCCACCAGGAATAGGCTCCGCCCCGCCTGGATTTGCTATGTTGATGAAGGATTGTATGAGGACGGGCTGCTCTGTGTGGTACCAGTCACTCATCGAAATAGTGAACTCGGCATCGTAATCCGCGGCATAAGTCTCATTTGGAGAATGCAGCAAAAGAGGGGTGCGCAGACCATCCACATATGTTCCCTGCACACGAAATTTAGTAACGTAATTGAAGGGCAGGCGAAGTAGAGAAGCGAGAAGTGTGGTTACCTTTGCATGACCATGTGCCCAGTATGTTCCGACTTGGCCGGAGGTGTTGATGGGTACAACGTAATCAAACGTCTGGCCTTTGGGTATACCACTTGAGGAGAAAAATAATTAAAAAAATAATTGATAATGGGGAGAGTGAATACCATTGCGAGACACCCAGTGCTCCGTCCATCCAGGAAGTCGAGTTGAAGTACATGCCATGGTGGTGTAGCGTCGCAAGTTGATCGATGCTGTTGGTCACATGGACAAGCAATGAATCTGTTGTGGATACCTCAATCGGTGGAGGTCTAAATCATGGATAGAAATATTAGTTGTATGTCGGGTCTAATTTAAGAGAGACATACGGCCAGGTTCCATTGACGCCAATGACGCGACGTTCAAAGAGGCCATCTGGGTTTGCGTCCAGAACGTAGGTGACGTTCCACCAGAGTTCCTGTACACCCGCTATTGCAGGGGACGAGAGAGCAAGCAAGGGAAGTAACTGGCGGTACCACATTATGAATACCCTGAGACAGTGATACCTAGATGAGGTCAGTTTCAAAGACGAAAGGATGGTAATCGCCTCTAAGTAGTGTTAGAAGAGTTCTATTAACGGATAAACGGTACCGAACCTTCAAGTTCATCGAGATGGCCGATATTTTTATCTGATAAAATAATTTGAAATTGCTTCACATGTCACATCGGACCTTTTATAATCCCTGATTCGCCAAGATGACATTTTCGGTATCGAACTTCCCTTTCGGTCTATCTGATAAGCCCATGACATTTTGATGTCCCTTTATTTCGGCGTTCGGTGTCAAGTGATCGCACTACTTCATATCAGATAAATCTTATAGCATTCATCTGCACTCCCCACCCACAATGACAGCCCAAAATTTGTTCAGCGTTAGTATATTCTTTATCGTCTTCAGAGAAACTCTTGAAGCCGTCATCATCGTGTCCGTACTCCTTGGTCTCGTCGAGCAAATCGTCCATGGCGAGAACGACAACTTCTCGACGCTTGCGGCGCGCTATCACCCTGCCAACAACAACAACGGTGAAACAACTGTAGCAGAAGAAGAATCAGATGCTACCATGAAGAGGCGCCTGATCCGCAAACTTAGAATGCAGGTATGTTCAACTGCAGTACTAAAGTTGAAAGCGTTATTGACTCGCGAGCAACAAGGTTTTTGCTGGCGCAGGCATAGGCTTGTTCCTCTCGTTCGCATTGGGTGCCGCATTCATCGCAGTCTGGTTCACTCAGGCGTCCAATTTATGGGTCAAGGCAGAAAATCTCTGGGAAGGTCTGTATTTTGCATTCAAATCTAGTCCTTTCTCTCACTACATTAACTGACACACTTTACGTCCTCAGGTATCTTTGAACTTATTGCATCCCTGATGATTTTCGTCATGGGTATCACCATGCTCAAGTTGGACAGGGCCAAAGCCAAATGGCGCGTAAAGCTTCAGCGCGCCTTTAGTAATGAACGTCTGTACCCTTCCTTCCTCTTGTCCTTACTTCTGTTCATGTGCTTATTGATCTTTAGATGTCGATGGTAGAACGAAGACTGGGAAATGGGTGCTCTTAGTCCTTCCAATGATCACTGTCCTGCGTGAAGGTTAGTCTTGTCCCTGGACATCTTTACCAAATGATGCCACCATGCTGAAAACTAATGCGTAACATTTCGCAGGAATTGAAGCTGTCGTCTTCGTTGGCGGTGTCGCGCTCGGACAGCCCGCAAAGTCAATTCCAATTGCAGCAATCGTTGGCCTTTTTTGTGGCCTTGTTTGTGGTTACTTCATTTACCAGTTCGCTAGCCGCTCCAGTAAGCTTTTGCTGATAATGTTCTTACACCAACGCTCACTTACCGTACACCAGCTTTGACGATTTTCCTTATCGTTATGACTAATTTGATCCTCCTCATTGGTGCTGGCCTATTCAGTAAAGCTGTCTGGTCTTTCCAACAGAACGCCTATAACAATTTACTTGGCATTGATGTTGACGACGAAGTTGGTAATGGAGCTGGAACGTACGACGTTCGCGGGAATGTATGGCATCTTGATTGCTGTAATCCTGAGACCGATTTGTCATGGAGCATATTCAATGCTGTATTGGGATGGACAAATAGCGCCACTCAGGGCAGCGTGCTGAGTTACGTATTCTATTGGATCATGGTAATCGTGGCACTGGTGCATATGAAGTTCAAAGAGGTGTGTTCGTTTCATATTTATTTTACCTCGCTAAACTGGACAATATTAGGGTCGTACCAAGCTTCTCTGGTTGGAGTCTGCAGCAGGCACGCGCAGGCGACTTGCAGCTGAAAGACGAGCAGAGGAAGCGGCTATCGGAATCGATGAGAAAGCTGCGAATAGCCCCGCCATAAGCACCGCTGAAAGTCCCCTTGCTAGTGGAGGTTTACCGAAACTCAGCCAGTGATACCGATATCCTCCAACCGGCCCTATCGCTCGGTTCTCTGTGGTTTATGGATACATTGACACTGGCGATAGGTACTAGTAGTGAGCCAATTCTGTCGTATAAAGTTCCGTTATCGTAGATATGTCAAATCAGTACCTTTTGTGACCTAGCAGTCGTGTGTAGATCTGCGCCATATGTACATCGTAAGGCCTTAAGGCCCCGTCCCAATTCACTATATTCAATCTCTGCAAAAAAATATTTGTTTGACTTGTCAGGCCTAAGTCTACTTTCATATTGATAGACTTGTTACTTGTGGAGCTGGACAAACAAAAGGGCCCCGCTACCTGGGCAAAATCAAGTACCTTTGAAAGGGCGGCGCCTTCCCTGGACATTGCCGGATGCACATTCCCCAAACATGGTGTCTGTCACGACCAGAAATGTGCGACGATCGCGAGCTGGAGCAACTCCCGAGTCCCGAATTTCTTCCATCGTGGGGGTTATAAAATGCGAGAACCCTTAATTGCCTCACTCGATGTCGATGATGATGATCGGATCAACAAGGGCATCAGTATTGAATTTCATATCGCCTTATCTGATTACACGATGGCATCGGCCGATTATCAGATTAGATGTTATGAGCCCAGAAGGTTACGCACAGCCATTTCGTAGTGGCAGACTTCGTATCAGGGGACATGAGCACGTCACTGTTCACAAATATCATAGTCCCGTCTTTTCGCATATTAAGCCCAAGGATATGGACAGTCCTTGGCAGGAGGACGGGAACATGTGCATGTGCTTCGATATGATACTCGGATCTACATATTCACGGTAGAAGCATCCCGACGTGTGCTTGGACCTACCAAGGAAGCAGCGCTAAATATTAATAGACCTGACGATGAGTGGAGTGTGGCGTTATATCAAACGGCAAAAATCAATACCGACTCGAAGCTCAGTCGGTGCCTGAAATCTGAGATGTGGCCATGTCAAGATAATGGCGCAACTAGCCTCCGACTTGCATCTGTTTCGACTTTTATGTAATAGCCAAAATGTCTCATGATCTTCTTCAGCACTATGGTCATGAATTAATGACACGCGGCTTTGATAAGTGATATACTCACCTATGATATTGCTCAGCGCCGTGCCTAAAGAATACACGCTACTTGAATGGAATAATAATTCTAGAAGTACAAATGATTTATAGGTCAGGTCTCGTGTCGACAGGTGTCACGCCTTAGGGGTGTATCAGATATCAAGGCGGAAAAGACAGTACAGTAGTGTGGGAGTGGCACAGACTGGGCATGCAGACCTGGCCATCACAGCATCGATAATGCACCTTGAGCAAACACGTTTCAACACAAACGAAAGGAACAAGTAACTAAATTTACAAACCTGTTGCAAAATACGTGGCCGCACATCGTTGCAGTTACATCTTCGCTAGGATCTCGAAGGCAAACTCTGCAGTAAAGGGAGGATCGCCCATTGCCGGATGGAGAATCCACAGGGGGCACTTCAGCACCATCATTATGTTCCTGTTGAGGTGGCAAAGAGCCTGATGAAGTAACCACCGACGGTAAATGAACGCAACTAGAGGTTGCTGACGAAGGTTGCGACGGAGCGCTTGTTGCAACAAGGTATGCACGGTTCTCTCTAACGTACTCTGGTATCGAATCCGCAGATACAAACACGACGGAACGGTCAGAAAGAGGGCTCGATGGAGTTGATGAACGATCGGCGTCAGAGAAGTAACCGGCCGAACCTTCCGAAGTCAGCGGAGACTGTGGATGATAGCCTGCAGAATGCGACCGATCATCCTGAGTATTACTCGGGGGCCTGAAGCTGCCATGCTCAGATGGGGTTGGAGAAGGGACAAGGTTCCGTGTGAAATGATCGCCCAATTCAGGGAGAGGCTCAACCTCAGAGGGAAGGGACCCTATAAACTGAGCGGAGTGGACTTGCACAGGTATCAAGGTCGCCGAAAATTTTGTGCCATTTTCAGGGGACTCTGTTGAGTGTGTGATATCAGGTTCCAATCTAGGAACACAGGGGTCACAATCTGGAGGGTTATCGACCTGCTCGTGACTCATGTCCATGTCAAGAACTATCAATTGGTCGTTGGATACCTCTGGAGGGAACTGACAAACACATCTCAGAAATCGTGTATTAAGATCCGAAACTACACGAACCATGTTGTGATCTTCACTCTGTGAATTAGTCGAGTCGAGGGGAACGTCAGGTTGGTTTGAACGCATGCGTTCATAAACTGTTAGATCTTGTACGATGCTGCGAGCATCGGGTGCGGAATGCTGCGCAGACATGGAGAATGCATTAGCATCAGTCCCGAAAGAATTCGGATCACGAATCTTACTTGCTCTCGTATATTCACTTCACAAGGAATCGTGTCGCACTCCATGGGTGCAGTATCCAACTGGAGGTCGGTGATACTACTCTCCTCCGTCAAGCTCATAACAACTTCAGAAAGACGTGTTGAGTCATCAAGACTGTGGCGTGGGGGTAATGGTGAGTGGGTGGGAGTCAAGTCATGGGAAAGCCCCCCATAAACCTCGTGTTTCAATTCCGGCGAGGGTTCTTCATCCTGCACGTCCATGTCGTGCGCTGATGAATCTGTAGCTCCTTGGGATTCCAGGGTCATCACAAAATCACAGGCCATCGAGTCCTCACGTTTGACAGGCCCAAGCGAATCCACAGACAACGCAGTCTCCTCAAGCTCGCCACTCACACCATGATCAAGAACCGTCTCATTCACCAAAGTATCAGTGCGCTTGCAAATAACGCAACCGCTAGGCCTATCAGCTCTCTCGCAGATCGTGCAGGCACACGAATCAGGTCCATGCCGCGACACGTGCGCATCGAAAGCCAAGATCGTCGCAAAAGCTTCGCCACAAGCTCCACATGCGAAATTCACCTCAGGTTTGACCTCCGGCGGTGTCTGCGCCATCAACACATCCCCACCATCAGATTCAGATTCAGGTTTGGACTCCCGCGTGGACGAAGCACCGAGGAATATGTTGACGCTAGGCTGCTCCGCGGGAACAGGCCTCACAGCTTGGGCGTATGGCGGCAGCGAGGATGAATACGAAGATGCAAAAATAGAGGGTGGGCGAGGTGCATGCTTTGCATTTTGATGCTGGATACGGGCTCCGTCGGATGCGAATTCCCTGTCGCAGTACCTGCATTCATATCCGGAATGCTTGGCTTCCTCATGTTGATCCAAAGCTTCTCTGGAGCCAAATTGTCGGTCGCAGATATTGCAAGAGAAGTTGTGTTTCGTTCTCTCGTGCTGATCTCTGGCTTCTGAACTCTTGAACGTGCGGTCGCAGTATGTGCATTCGATCTTGTGCTTAGACTCGGTGTGCTAGAGGGATAGTTGAGGTTTAGATACTTAGATAGATGCAAAGCGCTTCGCACCATACGGAGTCCATTCTTGTCGGCAAAGGAACGAGAACAATGAGGACACCAAGGCATGGTGTAAGCAGCAGATTGGGAGGATGGACTGTCGACACCGTTGAAGCTCCTGTCACACTAACACCAAACCTAACTAGTATTGAAGATGCTGCAACGCCCGAAGGGGAAGATAGTAAAATATGAGGTTACGAGACAGTTATCTCGGACAACGAAGAGAGGACGAGTCTCGAATGCTGTCCGAACCAGTACTTGCCACTTGGCAGTGGATTTAAAGCTGATATGACATAAGCAGAGAGCACTTACACCTGTCACAGGCAGTCACACAATGTCACAAAGGTGTAAGAATGACTACCAGCGTCGAATTCGGTACTTCACAACGATGCGCGACAAACAGGCAAGACCCAAATACTACATAGATTGACTGTCACTCTGAATCTTGGCAGGTTGCCGTGGTGTCGATGCGGAACAAGCAGTAAAGTAAAACCGCACTCCTACATACGGGACATCGCGAGTCTCGTATCACCGCGTCTGTAATGCACCTACGAATTCCTGTTAATCAAAGTCCAAGACCAGCATCAACTGTACTCACGCGTTGCAAAACAGGTGCCCACATGTCGTCGTCGTCAGATCCTCGCATGTCTCTCGTCGACAAATCCTGCAATGATAGGGAGAAAGAGAGTTCGTGCCATTCGTTAAATGATTGATCCCATTCCTTCCTGCGTATCGCCCCGCCTTGAGTGGTGCGAAACGAGGAAGCTTACTGGCACCTGTGCCCATCGTCAACTCTAGATCTGTGAATAAACGACGTCGCTGACCTGATTTCTTTTGGACGCCATATTTTCGCCTGCCTTGAAGCACAGGAGGATCGAAGGAGGAATCGGTTGAGTCGGATGATTGGTTTTCCCACAGCGGCTCCGACATGATACTATCCTCGAATCGGACTTCACGGCGTCGTTCCCGAGAGGCCGCAGTGATGCCGGTTGAAGTCAGACTAGGGGATGTCATGGCCGGGCTGTGAACATGATTCACAGTCGAAGGTACCTGTCCTGGATGAGTCACAGCAAGATATGCACGAGCTTCCCGCAAGTAATCGGGGGTCACATTCGCAGAAATATCAATGCCCGCAGACTCAGGTGAAATGGAACTTGGTGTCCCCGAAATACTGCAACAACATTGAGATTTGAGAATAACGCTCTACTTGTTTGTCATACCTGGCTGTATGAGAAGTACCATTAGGCACAGGTACTTGCAAGCGAAGCATCGGTACAGCAGGGCCCACTGGCCGATGACTGGGCGGATCCTCAGATTTTGCTGACATCCTCGACGCATCCTCGCCACTTAATGTGGACCAGCCAGAGCTCGACACGGGCGATGCGTCATTCTCGGGAAGTTTTATCACAGGAGAGCTTGTCTCAGGTGACCTCGCAGAAGTAACAGATTCTTGATCGCTATGACTGGCGCCATTCAGCTCCTGAGGAGCAAAAAGTGTCGGAGCGTCCGGACGCGGACTGAAGGGGCTACGGAAGTCTGTGCTTGATATTAACGGTGTACCAACTGTAGGTATATTGGAAAGCGGCGAGTGCTCAAAATCTGGCGAGTCGGAATGATCCACAGTATCCCCAGTTTCCAGTCGTGCGACTTTGATGTCACTTATAGGAGGTGGCGAAAGCGTCCTGGACGACGACCGCGATCCTACGCTCGATCGTGACAGAACCCTCTGGGACAGAGGGCTAGAGTATCCACTGGTACTCGGAGGCAAGGGGATGGATGGGGCATAGGGGAAGTCATAATTAACAGGGAAACCCCATGTCGAGTCGATTCGATCGGGGGAGAAGGAATTAGAAAAGCGTTTTTCGGAATGAATTACTCCGTCACCATTATCCAAAGCATCGCGATCAAAATATTGCTGTGCCGCATGCTCGCTACTGTGTGGCCTATGCACGACAAACAGATGCTATGCAGCTCATTAGAACATTATTTGATGAACCGAAAAAGAAAACCAACATGTTGATAGGCGTCCGCATCTGCGAATCTCAACTCACAGTCCATGCACTTGGGGTGCGCTACAAAGTGTCGGATATGATTCTGCAACGACTCGGAGCACTCAAACTGCCACTGGCATAGGTGGCAGTGCGCCTCTGGATGTTCTGTTGCGCCGTGCTGCGCGGCGATCTGAGTCAAGCTATCAATGATAACGGTACTCGCCCACCATAGCAAATTCAGCTTGATCACAGAATCCGACCTGACATTTGTCGCAGACAAGATGGTTGCGCGATGTCAAGTAGTGGATAGAAAGCTCTCCAGGATCAAATAATGCTCCGTCACACAGTTGACAAGATACTTGAGGGTGAATCGTTTCTGTGTGCTGAATGTGACATGAGCGGAGGATCTTTGCAGTTATATGCCGAAAAGAGGTGACAATACATTATAATATTCGCCTGCATCCGGAAAACCCAGGTCACATCTCGTGCAAGACGGATGTGTGTCATCTGGAGAGTCTCTATAGTGCTGACGTAGGCCTTCTTCCTCGGCGTACCTCGTTTGGCAGACTTCACAACGATAGGGAGCAGCATGGTCCGCGAGGTGCTCGTTTAAAATGTTTGTGTTTGAGAAGACGCCCTCATGACAAATGGGGCACGAGTGCGCCGAGGCGATGTGCTCCTGGAGGACTTCCTCCTCCGGACAAACGAATTCGCATATTCCGCAGGTAAAAGAGTGTTTCGCGGCCATGTGGCCATCCAGGGCCAATTGAAGCTTGAATACATTGTTGCACAAAGAACAGTGGTAAGAAGCTGGTGGAGAAACAGGGCGGGGCGGCTCTGGGTGGGATACTTGACGATGCTGGAAATACAGGTTTGAGAGTGAGAAACTACAACAAGCGCAATAAAGAAAACATGCCGTTGCATATACTGCGTCGTTTTCAAACCCGAGATTACACTCGACGCATTTTGGGTGAACATCTTTTGAAGATTGCAAGTAATGGTGGTGTAGCCCCTCTTCGGAGGTAAATACCGCAGTGCATGCCCAGCAGCTGTAGAACGCGCGTGTATGCACCGCGGCGACATGCTCATCAAGAACATGTTGAGAGGGGCATTTGAGCCGACAAATGTCACAAACAGGCTCGGAGGGATGAGCAGTCTCGCTGTGGGCGGTAAGCTTAGATAACTTTGAGAACGTGCGGTCGCATGAAAGGCAAGGATACACTTTCTTCGCCGATGCTTGGAGAGGATGGGCGGCGCGAATATGACAAGACAAGTCGTCTGCGGAGGGGAATGTTTGTTTGCACATGGAACATCCCAAACAAACGCTGGGTTGTACTTTGGGCACAGGATGGCTGATTGACCGGTGTTCGTCAAGAGCGCCAGGCGAAGAAAAGCTTTGATAACAAGATGGACACGGATTTTTAGGTGCATGGTCTACACGTACGTGGTGCTGGAGCGCTTCGGAGCTGACGAACTCTATCCCACAGGGACCACAGGGGGACGTGACCGGGATTGCAGCTTCCACTTTACTGCTGGTAGCTACAGGAGGATCCTTAGATCCCGCGCTGTGATTCAACTTGATGTGCGTGCTGAGCTCGGAGGTTGTCATAAATGTCAGAGAACATCCTGACTTGCACTTGTAGTGCTTCTTAGATGCAAGATGTTGAATGAGCGCAGCATTATTCTTGAAATCTTGCTGACAGAGTTTACAAGTTTTTCCTGTTTCATGTTTCGTTTTAATGTGCTTGGTGCAAGCGAAGACGATCAGTACGACAATCAAATTATCCGGAGCGAATTGTGACTGCTCACCGCTTCCAACCCAGGTATGCCTGGGAATGCCTGGGTGCCAGGCGGGCATAAAGGACAGAATGGCATAGTGCTGAAATAAAGAGGAGAATGGAAATTGTGCGGAGTCTGTCGGTCCACCACGTCTTATACATATACAACGTTTGCCTGCACACGACTTTGGCACATGTTAGCGACGAAAACGGACCTTCTAGAAGCGTGGGTCACACTGCGAAGCATGCTTGTTTGGCGTGAACTTTCGAACCATTACAAGTTAAGCCTGAGAGTAGCGCGCAGGCTTCTTCAACTTGGCCAATGACAACAGCCTTGCTCTAACACTTTCAGCACGCATCGTACATACTAGAATGCCTAATTAGCAGGAATGGGTCACCATCTACGAAAGTGAGATGATTTCAGAACGATCAATGGAAATCACCTGAGGCTGCCATGCGGAAGCAACGTGCTACGTATACTAGAAAGTGGTCCAACCAGCTGACTTTGATTAGTAAGTCAGGAAGTCCATCTTCGCATCGAGTCGAGTCGAGACTTAATATGATGGTAGAAAACATAGATTCGGATATGCAGATCAATATTGAGGATCATCGATCATCCCGACCAGAAAATTTGTCCGTGGAAGAAATGTGAGTGTGGCATCGACAGAGATGCCACCCGGCGTCCATGCCGCGTGCACCCCTCGTTGACATGCATATTTGACAGCCTTCCGATGTACCCTCGACTGCGAGACATAGACATAAGGGCTAGTGTCATCGATAGCACACCAAGTTATATGTCTGCGTCAGAAACGCCTTCTACCTATATATTAATCGATACCTGGCCCTTTCACATTTCCTTCACAACAGTCCACTGTTCACCTCACCAACATACGCGTATGAACCGGTGCAGCCTCCAAGTGTGCCAAGGATGTAAGGGTTATTCGGAGGTTCACATTTTGAGTTGAGTCCCGATTCCGCTGCACAAATGTCACTGGGGCCAGCTGTGAGTGCCCAATCCTGGCATTTCCGATAAATCGGTGAGTGCGCATGCACCACTGCAAGAGAGAGATACTTACGGCCGATGCACTGTACGAGCAGTTGTTGAACGTTCCCGGATTTGCAACAGAAGGGTAAGAGCATGTGATAGTATCGCCTGAGCACGTCCAGTAGTTAAGACACGCATTCCCTTGCGATATACTGATTTCCTCAAAATCGCAATTAGGACAGGCCTCGCAGTTTGCATTAACTCCAGTACCGAGTGCAAGGAACAGGGAAATGCCCAGTACAAAACAAATCATGGTTGCACTGATGTGTTAACTGTTAGATCTTGTAGCAAGGGGATGGCGCGATGAGAGACATACACGATCACGTAGTCGTTTCAACTACCCAGCAACCCTTTGGCATATAGTCGCTTTTATATGTTAGTTGCTTCAGGCACGATTCAGAATGTGGTGAGATTCCATGAATCTCGCGTTCGCCAGGGGTGTCATATGATGCGTGGTGTGGGTCTGTTCAAATGACATCAGTGAAATTACTTCCAAAGCAATACCCATACTCATGCTAGTTGCTCAGACTTTTTGCTCACCTGATGGCACCTACATTTATCACACCGTTTTACATGGATTTTCAATGTCTACAAAGCAGACATCCAGCAACTACGCAATCAACAGGACCATCCCACCGGTGACCGCCAACTTGAACTGGAACATAATTTAGAAATACTCACATGTACTAAAATTTGCAAGTTAGAAGTTACTAGAACACATGTTGTATGTCGTTTGCTCACAAGTGTAATCAAAATGTGACCAAGTCTCCTTCACTAGGAAGGGAGAAGTAAGCGTCGTCCTGCTCGCCCTCGTCAAGTGAACGGTCCTTGGACTCCAAGTTGGAGTATGAGAGTTCGATTATTTCAGAAAGGAAAGTCTGCGTGAGGTTTATGCAGACTGTCGGATGCAGACTTCTGTCCTGTCAGTGGGTCCGAAGGCCGCCGCATGATGTCACTATCATACCCACTTGTCTGCCGTATCAGGATCTTTACTACCTCCATCTCTTATGATCCCTGCGAGTCTCTCACGCTTGTCTTTCTACTACTGTGTCTGTTTATTTCCTACCCTCCTGCCAACATCATGTCATTGGCTGCAGCTACCAGTATACGGTTGCCATGTCCTCCCTCCAGTTGAGCAGAACCGTAACGGAAATTTGACATGGATGACGAAATTGGTATTATGGTGGTGTCCGACAGTGTTGCAATGGTGCAAGACAACAGCACAGAACAGGCACATGTCCCTTAGACCCACGGAAGATCCCGAATAACGTGGGAATAAACCACCGTGTGCGGTCGACTTGAACTTTTGAGACATCACGATGAGCAGCTGGACTCACGAGTCGACCGCGGCAGCCCAGGCCCATTGCTTGCGCAACCTTTTGCTCAAGTGTCATGCCCCCAAACTCCAGCCCCTCTTCCCATATATTTTGACAATGCCTCCCAGGTGCTCCCCAAAACACCCACACTTTGGCTCGTTTGTCCGTTTCGTCCTCAGGGCCAAAAACGTTCACCTTGCCACGAGAATTGTCCCATGGCCGCCCTCCTCGCGTGAATGCGAACCACACTTCTTGTATTGCGGTACGCGAATATACATTAACTCGTCAGCAACGGGTTGGGCCCACCCGCCGAAACTAGACTGAGGAAGAGAACTTGTTGATATCCTGGACTCAAGCTCGTCGACAGTGCACGTCTTGTCGAGGATCTCGCCCATATCAGCAGAAGTCGATCTTGACGATGGTAGTAATGGAAGTAAGTCGCCGTCGTCAAAAGCATGTGCTGAAAAGAGAGGATCTCACCTCAATCGTTACCGTCACGCTCTTGCGCATCACTAGTCTGGGAGTAAGTACCGAGAACAAGTGCTGAACGACCAACCCTTCACACTAGCATGCATCCTGATGGGAGAAGATCCGCGGAGGTCAAGCTTATGACATCAATACACTGTTGCTTGTAGGTAGGCTGCGAGCGAAGTAATGTGAGTTTTCTTAAACGACCCGGCATTTCGTTTTGTATTCTTAAGTCAGTAAGATATGTTTACAAGGACCAAGTGCGCGTTTGTCAAGGATAGCTTTCTGTTTTCAACACACCTGACGATGGCTTATATGATGTGCCAAGCACAGCATATCACAATAATGAGCGACCCTTCGACACGAGCTATTTACTCCATCGTCAGAACTCAAGTGTCGGCAGGACGGTGTTCAGGAGCTAACCACTTGAAGCGATACCGAATGGCAATTGATAGGATGAGAGACTAAATGTGCTGTGGAATTCTGATTGCTACAAAAACTACGATGACGTCATTGTCACTTCCATACGTGCAAAGCCGGCCCGTGATTCTCAGTTGATAAACGCATTGTACAAGGCTCTCCACATCTTATTGCCGTCGGTCTCAATCACATCCTGCCAAACAATTGTCAGTTGTTACATGATTTCTCCTGGTAGTCTTTCTTACCCCATGACAAGGAATGATTCGATTGAAGTCCCAATTAGCAACCGTCGTTGCATCACGTCGCATAGCTCTGTACGCGTTAGTGTCAAAGTATGAACGAGGGATAATATACAAACTCAGCGTCGACCGCCATGCTTTTGATAAAGGCCCTGTGGATCCACGAGTCCGGCTTCATATTACCGTGGGCCGAAGAGGATGATTTCGAATACTAATTAGGATGTCAACACGATACGTATGACCGGCGATGAATATACTCGACTTGTTCATTAGCTGGTAGATTCAGAAGTAAATCTGCTTCGATGAGTGACTTTGATGGCGTATGCAGAAAAGCCACGTCTTTATTCCTGAAACCTGAAAAATAGCTACAAAGCATTAAGTTGGGAGTCCTAGCGAATAGAAAGGCACGTACCAATGTTTGATCTATATATGTATGTCACTTTTATGCCGATGTACATAAATCTGGCTTACCTCGTCCTCAAAGCCATAGTTTGTGCCGGGAGGGTCACGGCCCCACACTGAAATCTAACTTCAATGATTAAAAGAAAAATCAAC
>JABCPU010000188.1:0-125912 GCA_016800925.1 Suillus spraguei
CCATCTTTTTTGGCCACAAAGAAGAAAGGTGGTGCAACAGGAGATCGTGAATCTCTAATACGTCCTAATGCAGTTTCGGCTTTTAACCAATCTTTCAGTGTGTCCATTTCTTTTGGTGATAAAGGATACGGTTTTGCATTCGGTGGAAGATCATTCTCATCTTTAAGATCTATCGCATGATCCCATTTCTTTCTTTCAGGAAATCTCTTTGATTCCTCTTCTGAGAATACACTCAAGTAATCATGAAGCCAGTCTGGAACCATTTCTTCTACAGACTTTTTCTTCTTAGTAGCTTCCTCTGCTACTTTTTGTTCTGTGGCGATAGAAGCTTTATATCTAATCCATTCATTCTTTGGACTATCTTCATCTTCTATTTCCTCAACCATCGCCCTCTTCTTCGCCATGCCTTCGTCATCCTCTTCCTCTTCCGTGGGAATCAGATCTGGCAAGTCACCCTGTTTTTGGGTTTTTCGTTTTTCTCTATTTTTTGTCTTTTTTCTTTTTTAGTCTCACACTTAATGGGCATCGTGTAAGAGCAAATCGTCCTGCGTTCCAATCAATCTCCGGATTATGATACCTTAGCCAATCTATGCCGATAATAACATCATCGCTTCCTAGATCTGTAACCATGAAGGCTGCTTTGTCTTCTTCATGATCTCCAATCTTTAATCCTATTTCAGCGAATCTTGTCATAGCTCCGGCGGCATTTAAGGAACCATCAATGTTCTTGACTGGTATGGGACGCAATAATTTACGACACCGGACATCATTGTTCTTCACAAATCTTTCACTTATAAATAATGTTGATGCACCACAGTCCACAAGTGCTTTTACGTCTGCTTGTCTGTTCTTTCCTTTCAGTGTAATCGGAATATAAAAATGCTCTGATTTGGATCGTATATATACTTCCGTTACATCTGAAAAACTAGAAAGAATAGAAAATTGATTGTTCGGGTCTAGGTCTGCAGACTCTGACTTCAACCCTTCTAAAAACCCTTGCCTTCTTTGGAGGATAACCAGTCCTTGAACCATTTAGGCGCGGTTTCTTCTTCGGCAGACGATGCCTTCACTTGCGCTGGTTTTGGCGCTTCTTTACAGTTCCTAGCCATGTGGCCTTCTCCACCGCATCTGTAACATTTAAAAGCACCAGGCTTTCCTTGCGGTTTAGGAGCAGTTTTTTGCCTTCCGGAGTCGACATCCATAGCGTCACTGTTACTGGGTCCAGCCCTTGATGAAGAAGGAACTCCACTGTTAGATTTGGGAGTCCACCAGGTGTTTCGCTTCTTCTCTGCGTCCAACTCTTCAAAGTTTTGCCCAATTTCTACTGCTCTTTCAATCAGTTTGTTGAGAGTATTCTTGTCTTTGAGCGCAACATGAGCGAGTTGTTCTTTGATCCGGGTTTGTAGACCAGATCGGAGTTTAAGGCGGAGGTCGTAGTCGGAGAAGTTTGTGAATACCGACTTTTGTTTGAATGATGCAACGTATTCTGGAACAGAACTAGATCCTTGCCTAAGGGTCTCTAATTCTCTGATGGCCTTCGCTTCTTTGTTCTCATCTTTAAACATGCGTGAGAACTCCTCTAAGAATTCATTGAAGTCCAATTCTCCTGCAGCTTGTTTCTTAACGTAAGGTTCTGCCCATTTTCCGGCATTTCCCTTAAGATAAGACAACATTAAGCTGAGATGTTGTTGTTGCGTTGCATTGGGGTATTGTGTGAGGTAAAGGGATACTTGTGCCAGGAATGTTTCGACATCGATGGAGTCTTTTCCTCCCGTGAACTCTGTTGGCTTCGCAATTTTGGGAGTTCCTCCTGTTGATGTTGGTTTTGCTTCCAGTTCATCAATTCTTTCCCTATATTGACGAAGTTCTTCATGAAGTTTTTCGTTCTGGTCTTGTAAGATATCGTTCATATTCCTGAGCCTTTGAACTTGCTCTTGGACTGGAGCAATCGCAACATTGATAGCATTTGCAATGTACTCAGCCAAGGCTTGTTCGTTGTGGATGGTAGTGGCGGGAGCAGACATAGTACCAGTTGTTTTCTGGAACCCGATTTACTGATGTCTGTGGTTGACTAGTCGTAACGGTCAACCCGAAAAGGAAAGATGATGAAGAGGAGATGGAAAAAGAAGTATGTAAATGGAAAACTGAGCGGTCCCCGATATCTGATCGGATCTACCACGTACTCAGGTCCTAAAGGGTTCTTTAATCAACCCAACTAGGCGCTTCCCTATTTACTAACTAAGAAAACTATAGTAAAGGTTTTTGTAATCTTCAAAGTGGGAAAAACTCGAGGGACACGGTGCTCTTCCAGCCGAAGCTTACAAGCGACCAGTCTATCTTGGACAACGAGACAATTCCACTAAATACTTCAAAGAAAACTAGACCTTCTATCGTATGAAGAGAAAACTATCGTAAAAAGGAAACTATTGTAGAGCTCAGCAGGCAGGGTCTTGGGCCAGCACTGAGGTCACGGATCGAACACTTAATGTTGCTCGTCCACCGTCTACTAGCAGCAGCAATGTAAGGCTGGGCCTGGTAGAGGTCTACTAACTACAAAAGACTATTGGTAGAAATGTGCTCAAATGAGCAAAGGGAGAAGAAAGATCGCGACTTTTTAGGGTCGGGCAAGACAAAACGTTTTGTACTAGCCTGCAAGTGCAAGTGCCTTTACAGACGCGTACAGAAGATGATAAGAGACTTTTGAGAGTCGTCTACAACGGTACTATCGTTGAAGAGGAATCCAAAAGAAGAGTATGCAGCGGTATGCGAGTCGGAGTCCCCTAAAGTTCAAACCTAATGTCACAACCCACAAAACGAATTAACGCTAGGGCAGAGACTAGGACTCAAACTAAGGTTATCACAGAGGAAGAGAAGAGCAAGGACGTCTTGGATTGCTACAAGTGTAGATACAAGAGGTTTGAACTAAAGAATTACTACAGCGAAACTAACTAACTATATACACATATTGAAACTGAGATATAAACTGAGTTTGAAACTACTAGCCAATCATAAAATAGAAATGAGAATCGTACGATGTGATGATTGTGACATTGTTATGACGTCATATTCTAGAAGGTTCTGAGATCACGTGACACTATCTTATCTTATCTTATCTTATCCGATAGCATCATAAAAGATCTCTTCATCTTCATTAGGAAGTTCGGTTATAGAAGCGGTTATAGGGATTTCAATGGAGTTTGTGTTTGTCTTAGCGCTGGGTTTAGACGCTTTAGGGAAATTGAGGAAAGAGTAATGATTTGTATTTGGAATTCGTGACACCGACTCACCTCACACTCTGGCAAGATGGCAGAAATCGCAAAACAATACCACGAGTCCCTCCAACAAGAGATCATACACCCTGCAATACAACTGAGAAAAGACGAAGCAAAACGAAAAACAATGAATGAAATACCAAATGAACAAAAGTTCAACAACAATAACTCCCCCCTAAGTCAACTCCTAGAGGAACACCACATCCACGAAGTGCTATACTCCTCGAAATCCGGTAGTGCTGCAGGAATTGATGGAATACCATACGAAATATGGAAACGGCTACACGAAAAACACCTAGCAGACTCAGAGGACAACGAACCAAGCTTTAATATAATTAAAATGCTTACCTTAGTCATAAATGATATACAAAAGAACGGAGTAAAAGACGAAACTGAATTCACGTTAGGTTGGATGTGCCCGATATATAAGAAAAAAGAACGCACCGAAATCGCCAACTATAGACCCATAACACTGCTAAACACAGACTACAAACTCTTAACAAAAGCGTTAGCAATACAATTAGCCAGAGCAGCCCCGAGACTAATACACCCAGATCAAAGCGGATTCATACCTAATAGATCAATATTTGACCCCATCCGTCTTGCAAAAATGATGATTGAATACGCTGACATCTCAGAAGAAGACGGCGCCCTTATTGCACTCGACCAAGAAAAAGCCTACGACCGAATCAGCCATGATTACCTGATAGAAACGCTCCAAACCTTTAACCTCCCGAGTATGTTCATAAACACGGTCAAAGCCCTATACTCAAACGCCCACACAAGAGTAGCTATAAATGGCATGTTGAGCGAACCGTTCAAGGTAACAAGGGGAGTAAGACAGGGAGACCCACTATCATGTTTACTCTTCGACCTGGCCATAGAACCACTGGCGTGCACCCTAAGAAACTCCAACTTAATAAAAGGCTACGACATCCCAGGAATCACTCACCGAGTGAAAATAAACCTATACGCCGATGACACAACAATATACCTGAATAAAAATGACAAATACTCCGACCTTGAAAACATACTGAACGAATGGTGCCTAGCCTCGGGAGCAAAATTCAATATGGACAAAACAGAGATAATACCGATTGGATCAAAAACTCACCGAGAACGAGTGATCACAACAAGGAAACTAAACCCAGATGACACCCCCCTCGAGAACTCCATAAGAGTAGCCCCAGACGGACACCCAATAAGATCATTAGGAGCCTGGATAGGCAATGAAACAAATGACGCCACGCCATGGGAACCAATCCTAGACAACATCAATAAAACATTAATCCGTTGGAACAAAGGTCACCCATCCCTAGACGGTAAACGTCTAATTGCACAAATGGTAGTAGGAGGCATGACGCAATTCCTGGCAAAAGCACAAGGAATGCCCAAGAACATCAAAACCGCACTAACAAGAATAATGAGGAACTTTATCTGGAACAATGAAAAAAGCTCACCTATCAACCTAGAGCAACTACAAAAACCAAGAGCGGAAGGAGGGATCAACCTGATAGACATTACAGCAAGAAACGAAGCCATTGAAATGACATGGCTCTGCTCCTATCTCGATCTGTCAACAAAGAGACCAGCATGGGCCTTCCTAACGGACATAATCATCAATAACCTTAAACCGACAGGAATCAACAACACGACAGACCTTAACACATTCCTCCAATCCTGGAACCCACCAACGAAAGGAACGAGAGCGAACAACATACCAAAAGAAATAATCAACATGCTAAAAATAGCGAAGAAATACAACGTCAGCTTCGCACCAATTAAACTCTCAAAACAACTAAAAAAACAATTACCTGCGTGGTACCACCTAGGCGCCCCGCCCAAAACATACCACAAACAAAAAAACGAGTGCCTACAAAACAATCATAAGGCCCAGAAAATCAAACACCTAATTAAAATAAGCAAAAGAATCTCACTCACCAACAACGAAACAACCGATAGCGACAAAAAACACTACCCTCGAAAGAACTGCGCATGCAAATACTGTAAGAAAGATAGAGATAAAGGATGCGAAAACCCACATAAATGCGCCATCATAGCGAAAGAAATACTAAACAAAATCGCCCCAAAATTCAATACAAAATCCAAACCAAAAAAAGACAGCCTATCACTCACCCACAGCAGAAAAGAAAAAAACCAACAAGCACACGAGCGAAGACAGGGAGAGGTCATCTTTGACCCTACAACAACGATACGAACAACACTCGGAGACTGCTTTAGAATATTTACCGACCCATCAAAACAATCAGACAGACCAGCTCACCGCCTGCAAGCCCCAATGAGAGGACTAAACATCATAGAAGAACACATCGCCATATATACAGACAGCTCATGCCTAAACAACAGGAAATATAATGCAAAATTGGGGAGCAGAATATGGATATCAGCAGAGAACGAACAAAACAAGAGAATAAGAATACCTGGACACCAGCATTCAAACCAGATCGCCGAAGTAACAGCGATCCTAGTCGCCCTACAACAAACAGAACCCTACATCCCCATAACATTCATATCAGACTCAAGATACACAATTGACGGACTCACCAAACACTTCAGTAAATGGGAAGACAAAGGATGGATAGACATAGCGAATAGCGACTACCTGAGAGCCACACTGTACCACCTACGAAAAAGGTCAGCACAAACCTCGTTCATATGGACGAAAGGGCACAACGGAGACCAAGGAAATGAGCAGGCAGACCGCCTGGCCCTAGAAGGAGTGAATAAACCTACCGAAGACCAAATAGACCTCTCAATCCCCAACGAATGGGACCTACAAGGAGCAAAACTATCCTCAATATCACAATCACTCGCATATAAAGGAATAAAGAAACAAAACGGAACCAAGAACCCACCAAGAAGAGCGACAACAGGTAACCTCGACATCGCAAGATATGCGATCCAAGAAATCACAGGCAACCTTGAACACGACAGCGCCATATGGACTGGATGCCGAAATAAAGACATACAAAAAACAATACATCAATTCTTATTCAAATCAATACATGGCGCTTACCGTGTCGGAGAATACTGGTTAAACATCCCTAACTATGAACACCGTGCCAAATGCGCGACCTGCCATGCAGAAATCGAATCTATAGAGCATATATTGTTAGAATGCCCGAATAACTCACAAAAAACAATATGGAAACTCACGAAAGACATATGGCCAACAAAATTCGGCGCCTGGCCAAGAATCAAACTAGGAACGATCCTAGGCTGCGGGAACTTACAACTGAAAGAACAGACACCTGACGAACAAAACCCAAACGAGAGAGAGAACAACAACAACAACGAAGCGAATGACAAGACAAAAGGCGCAGCGAGACTTCTAAGAATCCTCATCTCAGAATCTGCTTATCTAATCTGGATAATAAGATGTGATAGCACCATTAACGAAAAAACTTACACAACAGACACGATAATCAAACGATGGACCAATAGGATCAATAACAGATTACAACTAGACAGAATATCCGCAAACAAAATCATAAGGACCAAAAAATTCACAGAACTAGTTACACATACCTGGGAGAACACCATCCAAACAAACCCCAACACTCAAATACAAAAGAACTGGGCTACCGCCCTAGAGGTTTTAGTGGGTATTAGATCACCCAGGCCCTCTACGATCGAGGCCACCTAGGTAATACAGAGTCCCACACACCCCGCATAATACGGGAGTGCATAAACACATTTTTCCTCAGACCGGGGTTTCCCGAAACCCTGCTATAGCGCGTGTACGTAGAACTAGACTTAGTCAGCTGCTACCAATACATTTCGCTTGTCCAAAAAAAAAAAAAAAAAAAAAGAATCCAAACAACCTTTTCGAGATGGTGGGAATCAACGATTTATGTAATAATTGAAAGCCAGCTAGTACACTTCATGATTAGCGCTACGTTATTCGTTGTCTGACCGTCCGCTAGCGTTGACCGGACTGTCTGTCGTGACAGCCTTCCATATTCATTCGCTCTCAGTGTTCTTCATTATAGAGAGTCAGAGACAGGTTTCCATTGCCGGTCAGCCGCGGCATCCTAGTATTGCCCATCTCAATCTGTGACCTTTGTTATAATTTTGGTCCCGGAGCTCACGGTGAAATGCCCCTCAGGCTCTTCAGAAGTACTGTTGGTGGCTTAAAATACCTATTACTTGGATGGGATGGTGGGTTAGGTTCAACAAAGCTCTCCCCCGGGAGTCGGTTATACCATTGTGGAAGTTGGATGTGAAACGGGCTGACATAGCTATGTATTCTCGTAGTAAGAACAATATTGACTTTTAAGTAAAAATCAGAACCGGTAAAAATATACTACGAAGTGGACCGCTGCATAGAAAATCGATCCCAACACTGTCTCCATCTTCGCATGTAGGGTGCCATGTAGGGTTCCATCACAGTCCACATACATGGTATTCCTATAAGAACAAGTCAATTAAAATCTTTTAAAGGAGAACCGCCATAAGACGTGGAAGACGTGTGTTCAAGGGAGAAGATTACTAACGCGTTCATCAGTCCATTTTTCAACGTCCAATTGAATTCAGTGGAAATTCGAAGGGTGTCACGGTAGCAGTCATAGCAAGAAGAATCAGTATGCCTTAGCTCTGAGTGAGTGAGTGGTTGGAACCTACTCCTTATGCACAAGCACAGACTCATTAGTATTAGTAACAGTATGCTTCATTCGGAGATCATGAGATAGGGTCACGCAGCCAGGTTTGACCCTGATCACAAGCACGATTTGTGGATTCACTGGCAAACAATGGTCAGGAAGACTCAACCTGATGACCAACTCCCCCTCTGGCATCAAAACGAATTGCAGCAACCATATACGTTCTGTAAGGACTGATGTATCAATGTGCGACTCTTTGAGAGACATGGACCATACCACTCGCAACAAATTCCATGTCCAACTTCCGTGTCATCCGTAGTAGGCGTTTCTGGAACATCCTGATGTGGAAATGGGCACTGAACTAGCTCATAAACTGTCTATCCCCTCTGTCCTGGACCTGAACTTCATCTGGAGGACAATTCAGAAAGACTCGTCCTTGGCTGAATAAGTTAGTCGATGCGCTCTTCGGCGAGGGTAGATATCCGTGCTGTGCACTTACGATTGATGATGCGTGCCGAATTCAGTTGTGCAAACACTGTCTGGTCGCTAATGGACATGCATGCGAGACGTACGTCGGAAGAGCAAACAGACGAAAATCGAGGGATGAAAGCGGCAAGTGCGGAAACGGCTTCTCGCTGGTGATTCACAATTGCCCAATACATCGCCGTGTGACCTTTGATGTTGGGTTTTTGCAAGAGGTTGTAGGTGAGATAGCAGCAGCACAGGCATCAATAATTGGGGCGACATCAGAGGAAGGGATGGAATCAGAAGCGGAGACAATATCACGGATGGAAGATAGAATCATTGTTTTTTTATGGTTGTTGCGTAGGAAGGAAAATAGATATGGTCGGATATTAGGGCATTTGACGAGCTCTGCTGATGTAGACTCATAAACGCTGTTGTATGGAGGAGGCGAGTCAATAACAGTCTTGCTGTCGTCAAGAACTTCAGATTTGGTGGTCATTGAGGCGAAGGTAAAGGAGATAACAGAGCTTAGAAATATACGCAGGCAATGTTCCGACGACACAGCATTTTTGCATTACAGTGCGTCACATAGCAGATATTTGATCCGAAGCTGTTGTTTTCAATAGTCATTCCAAATGATGTCGTTCGATGTTGAACATACCTGTCAAGAACGCGATTCTCCCAAAAAGCACCCCTTCGTCGTCGTCGGAATGCATGTTTAGTTGTCGACGCAGTGAATCCCAATCTTCAGATGTTTCTGATAAGGATGGTGATGATTCGGGACTTTGTTGTTCATCCCTGATTCATGAACAACAAAGTTCCGTGCCAACATAATGAGAAATAGCCTCTCGAATATCCTTGATAGACAGTCCATGGGCGATCGCCAATGCGTTCAGAGCTGATCTTCGTAATTTCTCATAGCCATCAAGGAACTTGCCCACAACATGATTATTGTGCTGCAGTGAATACGAACATGACGGAGATGAAGATAAACCAACTTGAATAGCTAAAACTTGTTCTCCGTTTGGCGAATGAGAGGATATGTTTTCTACAAATAATAATTCAGCCATTTGAAAATGATTTAGATGAATACACATACCTCCAGGCTAAAAATTACGACTATGACCATCAAAAAGCCAGGCGAGATCCGTGTCCGATGGAAGAAAAAATCGAACGTCATCGAAAGTCGCATTTACAAAGCTAATCATAGGCCAAGTCATACTCATCTAGATAGACGGGGCGAAACGTCTACCGAGAGTTATACCAGCCTTCGACAGTAGGAGCGCACACAGGACGTCCAGAAGTCGACTCCACAACCACCCGGGCCTATGATGATAGGTAACAGATCACAACACATTGAGCAGAACGCAGGTTGGGCCGAGCGTCAGCTCGGGGGTGGTACGCGAGCAGGTGGAGCGCTCGGGAGGGCGGGATGCCTGCTCACAAAATTCGAACATGTCAATATAACTATCAAACAAAATAGGCATTGAAGAGTTCTGCTAATACGATCAAGGGGAAAAATACGGAGCATAGATTGACAATTAGAAACAAATTAGGATAAAGGGGGTGGCGGGTGCGTCTCGAGAAGGTAGGTGCAAAGAACGAACTCGACGGAATAATGAATGCATCAATTTTACACTGAGGTCTCTCGGTGATTAGGCAAGCAGAGTCCCCCAGCTTCATGCTCGGGGGACTCGAACAAGTTTTTTAGATTGCGAATCGAGAGTGTAAAGTACAAAACACAGCAGCATAAAGTGAAGAAACTCGGAGCTTGATAAGATGCGCTTGAATGAGCAACGAAACTAGTTCTAGGCCGAAAAGAAAAGACAAAAGGGGCACGTCAGTTAGACACTTTATATTCTGATGAAAGAGGGGCCTCTAAAAATGACGCTGAGTCATAAGGCTTGGATTATCAACCAGCGTCGCGGTTAAACAAGTTTAACCCCGCAATCGGATTCCCGGTGTCGGAACACTCCGGCGGGCTGCATGGGCACCTGCTCTTGCTAATATATCAGTACTTGCTCTTTCTCTCATAGATACTCAGCTCGAACGCAATGGCAAGCAACCTCCTTCAAACTGAAGCCCTGCATGCAGGCACGATTCCTTTTTCTCGACCCCCAACTCCTGGGGTACACCCTCTTCAAATCGGCTTCTGTGGTCTTGGCGCCATGGGCTATTTCATGGCCCGAAATCTAGCTAACTCCCGCAGATCTTTATCGTCCCCTCTTCTCGTGTATAACAGGACTGTGGCAAAGTCTGAGAAGCTCCTCGCAGAACTTGGCGCATCCGCCGTCAAAGTCGCCGATACTCTCGGCCAGCTGGCTACAGAGTGCGATGTTATCTTCACTTGTCTCGTGAATGATGCTGTGGTAACGAATGTCTATAACGAGTTTGCAAAGGCTCTCGTCGTACGCTGCAATCTACCTTGCTGCCGGATAAGATAATCATGCTGTCGTCATCAGCAATCACCTCCGACCAAGGTCAAAATCTTTGTTGAAATGGGCACAGTAAGCCTGATATCCGCTTCTAAGCTTTATGCTTACAGACAACGTCAGAATTATCCTGCGTTAGCTGGTGTGTGAAAAGTTTCTTATTACTAACGCAACTGTGAGCAAGTCTGCTATAGGCGATCTTGACAGACTACTGTCGAGCTTTCCGCACACCCGCTTTATCACTTCACCTATCTTTGGAGCTCCCCCGGCGGCAGATAAGGCTACACTTGTTATTGCTATGAGTGGAGACCATCGATCCAAGAAGGAAGTCGCCTTTCTCCTTGTTCCCGCAGTGGGCCGCAAGGTGATCGACCTGGGAGAGAACGTAGAAAAAGGTAAGAATATGTAAGAGTGTGGCGAAAAAACCTACGAGTCTGAGATTTCAGCTTCGACATTAAAGTTGATCGGTAATGGTAATCTTAACGCTGCTCTGGAGCTCCTCGCCGAAACCCTGACGCTCGGAGAAAAGTCTGGCATCGGGCAGCAGGTTGTATACGATCTGATTACAGGTGAACCTTAGACCGCCTGCTGTTGTACTATGACTGGAATCTAATCAGTCACATTTAGAAATAATGCCAGCGCCAGGGTACACATACTTCGAATCACAGTACTTCGAATCACTGATGTCCACATGGATGACGATAGGTTGCTAGCATATGGCAACAAGATGATCAACGACTCTTTTGATGGCTCCGTAGGCTTTGCTATGGATGGCGGAATCAAAGACTGTTCGTTAGTGTTTCGAGGTGTTTACAACGGATCAAATGCTTTCTGACAGTTTTCCATCCAGACACGTCCTTCGCCTGTCTGCGGAGCTGAATTGCCCGATGCCTGCAGGTATTTCGATGACTCGGCCTTCGGTTGTTATGAGATGCTCATTCATTTGTAGTTAGTAACGCACATCAGAGCATGATTACTACACGAGCGATACACCAGGCACAAGTTGTCTCGGGGACACAGCAATGGGATATCTTAGACGAGAGCGCTTTGATTGCGAGCAGCCGAGTTGCGGCTGGATTGAATCCATTTAACAGCAAGGTTTGTGCTCGAGATCTCAGCCTCTTGATGATAGCCTGAAGTCAAATCAAGGGAACAGGAGTTGTACGAGAAATCTGAGAAACAAGTGTGTCATAGCGCTGGGCGCCAACTTTCCGTAGGATTTGAAGTCCTAGATTTCTTTCTAAACCTTATAGACGGAGTTTCGGATAAGTCTGAAGTTTAGAAGAGAAATTATCTTTAAACTGTGACTCGTTTGAAGCACGAGACGAGCATTAGTAGCCATTCATCCCGCCGACATCAACAACATCTTGAATGGCGCAATTGTGGAAGTGGAATTCACAGTGCGTCACCGGAGAACTGAAGACTACGACAGTTTCCAGGGGATGTCAGAAAAGATAACGGTGCTTTTTTTTCGATGGTCTGTCAATTGACGATCCCCGTATAAGATTCTCAGATATTCTTGAAAGAGATCGTACATTAGTGTGGTCACAGGACTCGAAGTGGTCATGTAAAAATTCTGTTACATGCACATACTAATTATATATAGCCTAACCGTTCAACGTTTGCAGTAAATTCTTCGCCTTTCACTCCCCAAGTTTGTCCTCGATTTCACATCCCAGCACCATCCAGGCCTTCCCACTCAACCGTGCATGCATCATCCCCTCGATCGAATACCGAACTGCAATCCAATCCCCGTGCAGTAGCTACTGCATATACCCGTTGGTCCCACTCCTTTCACACCACACGTGGCAAACGGCCCACTCGAGGTACCAAATCCACCGAAATGTCCCAAATCTCATTCCACAACGCCTTAACGCGCCCCTCTGCCTTCCCCGAAGGCACGCTCTCCCTCCCTAAAAACATATCTTAATATTCAATAGCCTCCTTTGCTTCGTGTACCTGGTGGTACTCAGCATCGAGGGGAAGGTCTCAATTCAATCATTCTTTGAGTGACAGCTTGTCCGTGATCGCACTTGAGCGAGGTGTATTCACGGTGTGGGGGTAGTAAGATATGCCTAGTGCGCTGCTTTATGAAATAGTCAATACGATACTTACTGTCCAGTCGCCCCAGAACGCGCGTCTCTCGCTTCCAACACACGAACTCTAACAACATGCCCATCAACGTTTGCACTATCCAATTGGAGATGATGGGAGTGGGTTGGAGGTTTGGGAGTAAGAAGGTATGGCAACTGCGTAGAAAGGGTTAACGGCGCAAGTTGTTTTCGGTGGAACAAGGAGAAGGATTTTTGAGACGTTTTCGGTTAGTACCGCGAGAATCCTGGTGATCGATGATGGAGCAAGATCAGTGAGTTGGACTGCTAAATTCATCCAGGAGTCGGAAGTATTCAAGGAGATTGCCATACTGGAGCGCAGTGCAAAGCAAAGTCTGGTCGTCAGAGTCTTGTCAAAATCGCTGCTTGTCGACACTTGGACTATTTTCCAGAGGATGCGATATGCAAAGCACCGTCAAGCATATTTATGATATGGTTCGCATTGAGATTAGCATGCATATGATGGGGTGAGCGTTAATCGATAATCTGCTGAGTTCTTGCAATCGAGATCGTTCTTCTTCCGCAGGAGGGTTCACGTGGATATCGTACCATGGTGACGTAATTGCATCTGTGCGGTTTCAACCAAGTGCCAGCAGATAACACCCACCAATGAAATGTTCCTTCCACAGAACTCAGTCTCGTACTGAAAAGTTTATTGCACGATTGCATTGGTTTTCCGAGTGAGCCGATCGGCGGTACTCACAGTGCAACAAATATTGGCTCGAGGCTTGTATCAATAAGAACCGTTATATATAAACGATGAATGATATAGGATCATTCTAATCATCTTACTTCGCTTCACAATGGGCAGAGGCAAAGGCAATTCATCAAGGAATCCAACTCCAGAAATCGAAACAACACCTCGTGAAAGCTCGGTACGTGGCTTATCAGGATCACTTAATTCACTCTACTCCAAACGCTGGCATTGACCCATTCTTTGTCTAGCACCGACCCCGTGGCAGAGTCCGTCAATCCTATAGAAGGTTAAGGACAGTGCAAACAAGTTGAGATCGGTGAGCCTACAAGCATGCGTAATAAGTGTCCTGGAGTATGCGACTAAGATTGCATCAAGCGCTCGAAGGATTCCCCCAGTCGCAGCCCCGCTCTCTCGAATGACCATCAAAATGAACGTGCTTCATCGACCCCGAATATCGAGGTGGGTTCTCATACTTGTCATCTAGTCTCTGCACTCTCTAAATTCTTCAGGCTGGCCCGTCTGGTGTGGTAGCGGCTCATACCCTATCAGAAATTCGGGATGCGCAACAAGCTACAAAACGCATGCATCAACTTTCTGGTCATGCGACAACTGCGGTGTCCATTGGCCAAAACGCACCAGCGGATCTCGATGCCGTTGATAGCTTCCAGACACATATCTCAAACCCCTCAGGGTATTCGACGATGTTATCGGGAAGATCGCGGATGTATGGACTCTCCTCTCGATCGGAACATAACTAATTTAGTTCCACAGCTACATCCATATGCAAAGATGGCATTGGGCATGTTGTCTTGCGCAGCCAAGGTATGTTTTCATTTTCTCTATCCTGATTTCCCATTATTACTCAGAAATCATTTGTGCAGATTATCCTAGCTCAAGCGGATCGCGACGAGGTGGTACTCCAACTTCTCGAGAAGATATTTAAGGTTTACGACTTCATAACACAAGACGATATGCTTGATAAAATCTCGTCGATGCACGCTATCCTTGCAAAGATTTCTCAGCAGACACACGAGTGCGCCCATTTTGTCAAAAGTTATTCGGAGACCAAGAACTTTTGTGAGTCTTAACAAGCTATTGCGCTCTGTACCGTCTCAAGCTTCTACCATCATCATGACAGGGATCAGACTTGGAAATAACATCGTCTCGGAAACGAACGATACGATATAAAAGTACAATGACGTGTTCGATACACTCATGCAAACCTTCCGAGACCAGGTCACTCGCGACGTAGCCATACACGTCCACGACATAGCAATACACGTTCACCGTATCGGTAAGGATTCAGACATCTTTGTGAAGCACTGGGGCAACACTCCACGCGTGTTGTGGCTATCTGGCCCTGCAGGCAAGGGCAAATCGGCCATCGCTCATACCATTGCTAAGTGGTTCGGAGACGTGGGAGGGCTTGGTTCGTGTTATTCCTTTGACCGCCAGCGAGAAGCAGATCGTCGCCATGAAAAGATCTTTTCCACGATCGCGCGCGACCTGGCTGACCATGAACCGGAGATGAGGCGGGCATTAGCAGATGCAGTTCAGGCCGCGAGTTCGCTCAAGAGTCGGCGGATATCATCCAGCAGTGGCAGAAAATCCTTATCGAACTACTGAAGAAATCATCCAAGCCAACTGGAGAGCCCATCGTGATCGTGATCGATGCACTAGACGAGAGCGGTGGAGTAGAGACGCGAAGAGACCTCCTCCGTATTCTAGCCGGCAAACATCCAAACCCCGCTGTTCCAAAATCACAGAGCTCTCAGGCAACCTCCGCTTCACCGTCACTTCTCGCCCGCTTGATGACATCAACGAACAGTTTCATGATGTTCAGCATATTCGACAGGTGTCGATGAATGATATTCCGCCAGCATTCGCAAAGCGCAACATCCGTGCTTATGTATACAAGGAGCTGGAAGGGTCAGGTTTTCAGGACAGGCAGTTTTCAGTCTTCGCTGAGACAGCTGATGGTCTTTTCGAGTGGGCGCATCTCGCTTGTGGATACATCAAGAAGTCCCATGCTGGGCTATCTCGATAGGACTGCTACAATGCTGTGGTATCACGCGATCCTGCTGAAAGAAGCACATTGTTGGATAGCATGTATGAGCTCATTTTAACTGATCTCATACCCAGCGGTACTTCTCCGCAATCGCAGAAACTGCGTTCGACTGCACTGGCGAGATTTCGCTCAGTGATGGGACAAATACTAGGCACGGATGACCCCTTCCTTTAGCTTCTCTGAACTCCATGAGGTGCCATTTTCCAACGCGAGAGCACTCCCATTCGTACCTACCAACTCTTCGCTGTCGAAAAAGTTTTCTGTATGGTTTCCGAATACTCTTCGTGTGGCATTGGGACGTGCTATGAACTGGCCGGCTGTTCAGATAGTGCTCATGGGGCACACTGGTGCAGTTTGGTCGGTCTCGTTCTCGCCGGATGGCACTCGCATCGTCACTGGTTCTTCGGATAGCACTGTTCGGCTGTGGGATGCAGGGACGGGGGAGCCAGTCGGTGAGCCCTTGCGGGGGCACACCGATTTAGTTTTGTCGGTCTCGTTCTCGCCGGACGGCACTCGCATCGTCACTAGTTCACAGGATAGGACTGTTCGGCTGTGGGATGCAGGGACGAGGCAGCCATCGCAACAGCATCAGTGGGTTGGATTGTGCTGCGGAGTGCTCCCGTAGCACTCTGTAGTGAATTACGTTTCCCTGATGAGTGTTACAGTCCGCTGACTCAGATCCTCCGGTATTCTCAGATGATCATTGTATGATCGAGGCCACTACTACCATGACATTGAACACTTGGAATAACTACTTCATTCGCTTCTCGTCCAACTCTACCCATGCACTGTGCGATACCTCTGGGCTGAAGGACGGAGCATCCCATGACGACCGCAGTTCGACCCCCTTTTTCCTGAATAGGGCCAATGGATGGGTGGCAGGGCCCAAACGTCAGCTGTTATTCTGGGTACCACACGCTTCTCGACACCTATTTTATAGCCCTGGAACTACATTAGTGATACCCAGAGGAGGTCCTGAGCTTGATTTGAGCCGCATGGCACATGAAGAACACTGGCAAAACGCCGAGAGAGGTGAGTCTCTTCAAAACGCTGTCCGTTCCTTGCGCTTACTAAAATCAACAATTGTAGACCTTAGTATCGACGATAACGGCAAAAATGGATCCATTATGAACAGAAACAATTTATATGTGACCGAGTGTACAGTGGAACATACTTTGTATTCTATCATTGAGTCTATACCAGTCCGAGGTCCATGGCTACAATACCAAGGACTCACCAGGTCGCTGATGAGTGAATTTCATATTTTATTTCTCTGGTGCATACAAAATACAAGGGTGCCTCCATTACAGGTACATTTATTAAATCACCTATGGTCAACTAGGGGTTCGCTGTGCGAACTTAGTATGACCTTGCCTGCTCCAATTTGATTTTATATTTTGCGGGCTATGTAGCTTGTCTCAAGTCTTACATCATGTTCATGCATCATGATCATTCACGATAACGCCTGCTATATTGTAAGGCTGGTGGTGAGTCCGGCAGGGTATTGGGGAAGAAACTAGAGTGATTTAGGGAAGTAAGATGAGCGAATACGGATAGGGACAGATTGTTGGTGGTAAGCGTGCACAGGACTAGGCTTTTGAGGCAGGTGACGGAACAGGACGTCTCAAGAATTTTCTAAGGTGCTTTTTGAGCGGGGATTTCTAAGGTAGAATTCGCTGTAGATACTAGAGTGTACATGAGCTAGATATACGGAAAATGATAAGGTTTCGTCGTGGATACGCCACAGAAAACAAAGAGGGCGTGAAGATCGAGTGGGCAGTTTTTTGACAGTGGCGAGGAAAATAGTGAGACAGTAACGAGCGAAAAGATAGTAATAGGGACGGAAAGCATGTGGGTTGAAGACAGCAGTGCAGTAACGAAAGAAAAGAAGAAGGTTTGTATCCGCGTGACTTCCGGATGCGATGTGTCACACTGATCGCATCATTAGGTTACGTGGACGGTCTCGAACACGTGAAAGGTTTGATCGGTCCAGGCGTAAAGGACAAGCAATCCTTACAATATCATTGCGGTTCCAAGGGTTAGTTGTGGTGATGGGTCATTAGTATGTCTAAAATATTGCAAAACCTCTCCTACTCTTCGCATTGAATGTCATCCGCCGTTCGCTTGCTCTTACCCGGTACAAGTCTTTCCCTCCAGCTATTTTTCACGCTCACAGCTCACAAAACCCTTACGCACATCATTTTCATGGTGCTCTTATTCTCACCGCATTCCTTACACCAGCATGTACTCCATGAGTCACGCAGTCAGTTCTTCCATAAGTCATTTGCTCGGACAACCATAAATTCGGAGTCTTCGTTGCTCGAGCACCAGTAAAATTTGGGCAGAAGCAGTATTCCCGCCACAAACTATTTGCATGCGGTGCCATTAACCACATTGCACCAACGAGAAAGCAGAAACATAGCTTACCGTAGCTCATTAGAAACACATATATACGGTGGTTTCTATCTACCACGCCGGTGAGTCAACAGATCCTGGATGAAACTACTCATACTCACCTTTTTGCCACCATCCCATGATATGGACGACCCTTCCATGCATTCAGAGCCATCGCAGCACTGATCTTTGTCAGTCTTGCAAAAGCTGTTAGCCTCAATGCATTGTCTGTCAGCACTGACAGCCATAGACACTGTCAAAGCAACAATAACAGCGAGGACGACTTGGAAGGAGGGACGCATTTTTTGTGTGTTCTTAGAAATACATCGGTAGGAAGGAGTGCTTTTATACCATTCTGGGCAGAACTTATAACAGACAGACGACATTTGCCCTGCCAGCAGATGGCTGAGGAAAATTTGTGAAGCCTTGGCATTGCGTAACAGACTACTTACTCATGCGTTGTTCTATCAGGTGCGCTGCACCAATGGGACGCAGAAACGCTACTCACTGTAGCTCATCTGATCTCTCACATATATATACGTAGGATGGCAACCACGCTGGTGGTGGGTCTTCATAAAACCACTTAGTGCTGCCGTGGTCCGGTCCCGAACCATGGTTCGTCCTTGGTTTGGTCCTTGGTTGATGGACCGAACCGGATTAAGGTTCACGGTCCGCCATCTCTCGAGCGGACTTTCCCGAACCGTTCCGAACCCCGAACCGAATCTTGCTTGCAATATCGGCGACACTTCGACTTCTGCTCTCACTTCTGGGTCCTCGACATTCACATTGGCTTCGAATCCTGTCTGGAGGCTCGCGTGTCACTTCAGACTGACCTTCAGGATTTGCACTCTGCCTTTAGCCTTTTTGAAGGCAACTACTAACTATTGACATTTCTAACATATATAAGCACGAGATACCGTCGGCTCGGTGTCAATTGTGTCCACCCTGTCATGCTGTGCAGCGGCTCTGACCTCATTGCGCAGCGCTCTCACCCTATCGCGCTGCACAGCATGACAGGGTGGACACAATTGACACCGAGCCGATATGTAAAAAACCAATCCGTGAAATGTACAGCTGGTCGCCATAGTGGTGGAAATTGCAATAGGGTGAGAGCGCTGCGCAATGAGGTGAGAGCCGCTGCACAGCATGACAGGGTGGACACAATTGACACTGAGCTGACATGTAAAAAACCAATCTGTGAAATGTACAGCTGGTCGCCATAGTGGTGGAAATTGCGATAGGGTGAGAGCGCTGCGCAATGAGGTGAGAGCCGCTACACAGCATTTGCTCACTACTATGGCAACCTCCGCATCATTTCACGGCCTTCAAAATGGAAACAGATATCAGATCGATAAAAAGAGTCACTGGCGTTACGATGGATTCATCGCAACTCCAGAAAGGGACATTCGAGTAAATGCGTTCACATTTGGTGCCAATACTGCCTCTGCAGAAGATGGTATCTATCTATTGGATGCACGGACCACTATTGGTCCTATTGTTGATGATGAAGGAAAATCTGCGCATTCCCTTCATCTCTTTGCTAATGATGTATGTCACTTCTTCGCCTCCTTTTTGCCTTCGTTTATTTATTCATATAGGACTTACAACCTCTTCCTGATGGCGCTCGTGCCATTCCAACAGTCATCATAGCAGGTAAGGTTTCGCGCAGTTCCTTTTCACTTAAGCAGGAGAATGGTTTTGATATGGATGTGTCGCAATATGTTTCTGGCTATGCTCTGTCAGTGTAAAGGTACAATCTAGCCTGGGCTGTAGATAAACCACAGCTTAAGCTAGTATGCCAACAATGGTACACAATGTTTGCTGTATCTCTCTCTTCATTTGCACTCCTGAATAAGCACAGTGTATCCTCACGACTTCTAACATGCGACAGTGCTGTATACAGTTGACCATGTGCAAAAAGATCAGTTCTAAGATCCAGAACAGTTCGAGAGAGCGTCAGGCCTTGGCATCTGTTGAAAGTAGTCGCATAAGCTAGTCTCAAAGGAAACTGCTTGCGATTTACCATCCAGCTGGACCGATAAGGATGGAACAAAAATGTGATACATGGAATACAGTGTATCTTGAGATTGTTGAGCAGTTGGACTTTGACAAAATGACGATGCAGCGCTGTTATTCATACACATGCATTCTTCACTAATCATTTTTCGACGGACAGGTTCCATTGTACAGCGCATATGCAATCTAATTTGAGATCCAGTCGATGGGGTGGAACACTGGGCGCAGATAGCATTGCTAGGTAGTCTGGTGTTTGTTCAGTCGCATTGATCGGTGCATGGTCAGCCTCTTTCAAAATATCTGAACTTAGATAGCTATCTGGTTGTCCGTCAGACTTCATTCATCATGCTATCTATATCACTCACAATAATCACCATGCAGAGACTCGAGAATTAGGTCATTGAATTCATCCACAAATATGTTTTGTTGTGAGCGAAATGCATGATCGAGGCATGTGCGAGCATCTGCTAAGATGTGTGGTGGGAAAAGAAAATTCTTTGCGTCATTGATTTCTGTGGTTTTCTGTAACAGTGGAAGGCTTTGTTGACTGCCAGAGGTGTCTTCGCCAATTTCATTCATGAATGTGGTGAATTGAGGATCTGCGGCTGTGCAGATGGGAGCATGCAAAGAAAGCACTTGCATTTTGCGCCATAATGCTGAAGATTTCACTGAAGCTGCTTGTGTTGCTAATTCTCCTGCTCCACTCACCACGGCTGCAACTTGTCAAAAATCTCCTAGGGTGATGAAGGTCTTTCCTCCAAATGGTGTGTGAGGGCAATTGCAAATCAAACGGAAGAGATTGTCGACTGATTTCCAAGCAGCTTTGTTCATCATGGGAAGTTCATCCCAGATCACGGCTTCAGCCTCTTGAATGAGGTCAGCACGTGGCAAAAAGGGTTGTATTTTGGAGTGCAGATTGACAGCGTCATCGGTTACAGGTATGCCAAACATATGATGCGCTGTGCGTCCACGGTCATAAGCCGTCACGCAGAGAGCACTGCTCCCCACGATTAAAATGATCTTTCCTTGTGCGCATAATGCAGAGGACAAAGCTTTCACCAAGAAGATTTTTCCTCATCCAGGACGACCTTCTGCAAAGAAAGGTGTGCTCTTGTGGTTCTGTGTTACAATTGTACGTGCCCCTATTCATTTTCCATCTCCTTTACTTTGCATATTACATAACGTGACTCTGACTCATATGCTCAACGCATCTGTACTATAGTAGCCTTCCTCCTTCGGATATGCACTTACATTCTCACATCTCTCTTGGTCCGTGTGCACATATTGGCTTATTTAAGCATGTTGTATTATGCTTGTATACCTTACTTTAATCTTACTGGGTTTTACCTGGAATATCCTTTGCTTAGGTCCCCAACCTAAGTCGTCCGAATCGTCTCTAAGTCTAAGCACTCCTTAGTCTTAGTCTCTGTTCTACCGATTGTCTTAGAGTCACGACTCTTCGACCAAACCCTTGATCCTACTTGGAATCCTTCCTAAGTAGTAGTCTTCGTTCTCTTTTGAACATAGTCGAACTTCCCAGCAGACCGACTGTGTCTTATCACTGTCGCTGGTGACGCCACCCCAGTTCGTAACATTCTGAATTGCGTGATAAATTTGATCAAAAACTGTTACAACCATGCAAAACTGGAGCTTCTAAGAAGTCCTGGTCTTACATGGGGTTGTACCGGAGGGACGGAAAGTCGAAGGGGCTTGGCCTCAGCTTGTACGCTGTGACCCTTACCCGAGTATGTGCCCTTAATTTCTGATGAAGTCCAAGGGGGAGTTATAGTGAAGTCTGGACAGAGTCCAGATGAACTCTGTAGGACAGGATAGCTCGATAGAGCTCCGAAGGACTTCCAGATGAGTGCGGGAATGCGCCGGAACTATTTCCGGATGGTAGGGAGTAATGGTAAGACTACTGGAACAAGTTCCAAGTAGAATGGATGAAGGATGGACTCCTGGACAAAGTCCAGGGCAGGATAGGAGCAAAGCTCTGGAGGGACAGATGATCCATAGGTGTCGGAGGATAGGATAGGATAGGTCCAGAGGACTAGAGGTCCGAAGGTCCAGAGCTTGGAGGAGCGGAAGAGCAGAAGAGCAGAAGAGCGGAAGAGCAGAAGAGTGGAAGAGCAGAAGAGCAGAAGAGCAGAAGAGCGGAAGAGTGGACGAGCAGATGATCGGAAGAGCATAACTCTATGGATCTTAGGGGAAGTGTTGACTACTAGAGGGGAGTAGGTCCAGATATGGTATAGAAATAGTATAGACTACTCCAGATGTTACAATCATACGTGCCCCTATTCATTTTCTCTTTGCTTCCTTACTTGTATATCATGTCACATGACTCTGTCTCATATGCTCAACGCATCTGTACTATAGTTGCCTTCCTTATTTGGATACGCACTTACTTTCCCACACCTCTCTTGGTCCGTGCGCACATATTGGTCTATTTAAGCACGTTGTACTTGTAGTAGATTCTTTACTTTAATCTTACTGGGTTTTACCTGGAATCTCCTTCGCTTAGGTCTCCAACCTAAGTCGTCTTAAATCGTCTCTAAGTCTAAGCACTCCTTAGCCTTAGTCTCTATTCTCATAGAACCTCTTAGACTTGTCTTTGAGGCCAAACTCTTGATCGTACTCGGAATGCATTCCTTGTACTTTCACCTTGTCCTCTTCTGGATATTGTAGAACCTCCCAGCAGACCGTCTGTGTCTTTTCACTGTCACTGGTGATGCCACCCCAGTTCGTAACACCAGACAAGGTCCGGAATAGAAACAGACAGGATAAGACTACCAAAGGTAGAGTCGGAGGTGAAACGGATGAGAGACAGGAAATGAACGAAGTCTGAAAAGGATATAGGACAAAGGATCAAGGCTCCGGCCTAGGGAATGATCCCATAGGTCTGAGTCGGAAGCTTACAAGGGCCAGAGCCCAAGTGCAAGAACAGAAATGGATTTATATAGACATGGTAACAAGATACAGAAGTCAAAGGAATATACAGAAGTAGGAAAGCAATGATCAGATTGAGGTCTGCAGGAGTTGTACTACAAGTTTATATACTGTAGGTAGCATGCCGGAAGGCAAGTAAGGATAGTCCGAGGCTATGTTTGAGGCATTGCAGAACACAAGGCTATGAACTCGGAAATAAGACTTGTATGAAATATCTTATCAAGACGGAAGGTCAAGATAACCAAAAGCCAGAGGTGTAGAGATAACCGAAAGCCGGACACAGGTATTAACCTAAAAGGAGTAATGCGCAGGTGCGCGGGAATAGTTTCGGATATGAGCATGGATCAGATATGGATATGGATTAGATATGGATGGATATGGATTGGAGTGGATGGGTGGATTGGATATGCGAGCTGGATTGGATGGGTGGACTAGGATGTATGGATTGGGTGTCCGGATGTCCATGGATCGGACCTGAATGTACGGTATATGACAAAAACATTCTGTTGTTCAGCGTTCAGCTGATCATACATGTTTTTGCTTTGAGCGCGAAATGCAGCTTCATTTCTCTGCAAGTATAGTTCTTTGTTGTATACTTCCAAAGATCTCTGTCATGCCATCGGTAATCCATAGTCTGTGAGATGTTTTCCACAGTGGGATAAATGGTTGTCAATGATCTGCAGTGTGTGGTCGTAACCACTAACATTATTTCCCAATCTGAGGATGTGATCTGCAGCTATAGAGTCTCTGAATTCTGTCCAAAGAGGCATGGCAGCATACCCCTCTAGCAATACTTGCGCGAATAAAAAATGCAGTTGAGCTGGAGTGTGAAGATGATCCACTGCTTCTTGGAGTGCGAGATGGCCTTCATTTTGATTCTCAAACAGACCAAAGTCGCAAGCTGCTTCATGAAAGCTGCTAAAAGTGATTCCCTCGATTGTGTGAAGGTCACGATAAGAAGTAGCTGCACAGTGAATGAGCAGAGTGCGAAGATAGAATACTTCGCCACTTCGAATGGGCACAGTATCAATGCGAACCACTTTATTTCTGAGCGTCCGTTGAGTAGCTTTCTTTCTCACTACACCCACTATTTCTTTTTCCAGGTAATCACGTTCTGTGAGATCACCATCATAGGGATAGAGCACAAATTGCGAAATATTCCTCATAACGCAGATGGGACAGTTCCTCTGCGCGCAGAAAGTAACGATTCAGTTGAGATGTCGACGATCATTGGCCCCCATCTCGTCTAAACTGAGGTGTATTCTCATTGGGAAGATGGACTGAAAGGCTTTCAACCGCAGGCTCTTTCCACGTGATTTCGAATCCAAGAATTCGCCAACTGCTTTCTGGAGCAGAGAGATATCAAGCTTTCTGGTAGTCTGCAACTTCATTGACTGGCGTGGGCTCATCTGCTATTCAATCATCATCCACAGAAAAGAAAGCTGTGTCTGGACCCTTGTATAAATATTTGTAGAGATAGCTGAACACCTTGGCAGTGTAAACCACATCAAAATGGAAGTGACAATCGGCAAAGTTGAGTAAAGCAGGACAATATGGAACAACCCAGCTGTCTTCAGGTTGTCTTCGACGCCAGTGCAGCCGACCATGATCATCAACAGATGTTGTGGGCTGTATCTGTTGTGGGAAACCATATATGCACTTTCCATTTTTATTACAACGACTGCTTGCATGTGATAAGTGATCACACCTGTGCATTATGTATTTCGCTACTTTTGCTTGAAGGGCAACATTGTCACGTGGCAGTTCTGCACAGACAATATCATCCAATGCATCAAAAGGAGGTTCAGGTTTGACCTGTAATATTTAATCAGTTATGCTGAGTAGCGAAGTTTATGCACCAACACACTTTAAATATGATGTGGGCATGAGGAAATCCCCTTTTCTGAAATTCAATGAACTTGATCATGTACTTCTTTGTCCCAAAAGAGGTTTGAAGAACATGCAACAATTTTTTCCAATGGGACTTGAACACTCTGGCAACAATAACGGGAATGTCAGATGCTGATTGTCCTGGCCGCAAGCATTCACGGATTTCGCTCCAGTCCAGGTTGAATGTCATGGTGCAGAAGAAAGTCGGTTTGCCATACTTGCAACCAAGAGCCATCACATCAGCAGTTTGTTCCGAAGTCCAAGCACATGATCCAATGAAGCTGGCAGGCAACTTGACAATGGAGTCCATTTGCTCTTCATCTCTGTGACATTCAATTGCATCATGGATTTCGTCTGCACGGAACTTTCTCTCATGCAGGATGTAAGAAAGTTGTTCCTCTTCGGTGCGAGAATACATATCCACTAAATATTCACAGCCCAGTCTTCCAAATAGTGTGAATCATTCATCATCATTAGCGAGTAGCCTGCTTTGATACCAATCAATTTGGGACAATCTAGGAAAATTAGGAAGTGGGTTAATACCCCAATCAACATCGCCATGTGGAAATAATAGCATGTAGTGTAGTGGTTCATAGTGTCGGGAGAGTATGTTAATGAATTCTGGTTCATGGTGACCATGCCAACGGATAACAACAGAACACGGATTGATGTCAGTAGAATTTGATGTGTGCATGACAGCTGCGAAATCTCCATTGGAGGAAAAGTCTTTCAGCTCCAACACGCAATGACGACGCCATGATGATTGATGAAAGTGCTGGAGCTGATTGACATAAGGATTGACATCATGTAGATCTTGACTTAGACCTTGTACAATGTTGGCATGGACACCAAACTGCTCTGCTTTGAATTCTCATTGACGTTTGTTGTATAAAAACCAATGAATGGAATGATCTGCATACTCGGTGTTTCAGATCAGATGATATGTCCTGCCAGTAATCCCCAATGCTGGAGGACCTGCACCTTGAAAGTGTTGAAATCCGCCCGCCACACTGATTCCGGCGAAAGAGAACAGGTTATTAATCACTCTGCTAAACTCCATGATATGTCATGCATTTTGTGCACTGTTCAATAAGCCATGAAGATGTGCAGGTAATGGATGGAGGCTAGGAAGTAGGCGAGATTCATTTCCACAACAAAAGTTATCTTTTTCAGTGGATAGTAATAATGCATGGCAATGAGGGCAGCGACAATTCCAAGAGGCAGGTACTATGGGAGCGGGAGGTTGATGTTTGAGACGCTGCCACCATGTGGCTAGATGAGGTCGCTGCGGAGCAGGAGTGGGAGTCAATAAAGGGAGTGTTGGTAATTCCTCTGGACTTCCAAAATTTTCTGACTGCAAGCTGTTCGCAGGAGTGAGAAGAAAAAAGAGAACAAATGCAATTTGAGAACGAACCTCATGGTTTTCTGTTTGACGTCGTGAAATTCTTTCATGTTGTGCATGTTGAAAATCAGATCGCCAATGGCGCTTACGTTTGCAATCTTGAGCAGCAGAAAGAGGCATGAATAGTGAGTCAACAGATACAGAGTGAAGCATAAAGTAACTTAAATGTGAGCAGCTTTCGAACTCCCAGCTTTAGAGGTAGAATCAGCTATGATGTCATCTTCATCATCATTACCTCGCCCTCTCTTTGATTTTTCTTTACCTTTACTATCAGCGGCATCTTTAGTCTTGGTGTCCTTTTTTTTCTTACCACTCCAATCATAAGCTTTGGATGGCATAGAGGAAACTACATCCAACGTGGGGCCCGCAATGACATTGTCCACAGGTCCAAAAGCGATGTCTTTGATGGCAAGCACGCAACGCTCTTGCTTGATATGCAAGACAGTGCCTTGAATGATGACATGCTTAGAAGCAGAAGGCAGAGGAGTTTTCAACAGCCAAGGATGACCTTGTGGATAGTAGCAACAGACACAAATGTTTTGCTGAGGAGCAAAAACATATTGAGAAATGTTGATATCAAAACCATGATCTTGTTCCAATGCAAAATTGCTTCAAGTAACTTTCCCCGCTACTATAAGAATTGGCAATGCACGATTCCCATCCTCGAGAGGTTGTAACTCCTGTCAAAATAACATAAGTGTGGTGACAGAAAAGTATCAACATCAGGAAATCATGAGTTTACTTATTCCTTACTTATTTCAAACTTTTCCCACTTATTCCAAATGGATCTACTTATTTCTCTTAAATTACCACCTGGTCCCAACTGAACTATCAGGATCTGTTAGCCATCATTATAAATGTGTGCTATAAAATTATTGGACTCTTAATTTGCAAAATAGTACCTCAAGAGAATATTTGAGAAATAAAATCATCAGCATTAATGTGTCACTCAAGCTTCATACTAGTCACTAATTGTTGGTCTTATGCAATGAAACTTGTCTCTCAGGCCCAACAAACATATTGGAATACTCAATTTTGAAGCAGTTGTCAAATTTCAGAAAAAAAGTAGGTCCATTTGAAATAAGTGGGAAAAGTTTGAAATAAGTAAGGAATAGGTAAACTCATGATTTCCTGATGAAACAGTGAACATCATTGGCATATATATGTAGAGTGTGAGTAGACGTGCCCTCATCAGTTACAGCAGAACCAATCATTGCTCGTCCGTGCATCAAATAGATACCATCTTCAGCCGAAGTGTTAGCTCCGAATGTGAACACAGCAACCGCTAAGTCACTGTCAGGGAGAGCAATGTAGCTGTCGTATTTCCAGTAATGTTTATTGTCATATTGATATCTAGAAGCATTTTGAATGCCAACCAATCCGTGAAATGTACAGCTGGTCGCCATAGTGGTGGAAATTGCGATAGGGTGAGAGCGCTGCGCAATGAGGTGAGAGCCGCTGCACAGCATGACAGGGTGGACACAATTGACACTGAGCCGACAGTATCTCGTGCTTATATATGTTAGATGCTTATATATGTTAGATAGATTAGATAGTATCAGAGCACGTGATCTTGGTGAGTGAATTCACCAGTTTCTCCGTGCCGTACGATGACTTCTCTGCCTTCATTACCGCTTGCTATCAACTGTCCATCTCGCGATACTGCCTCCCCTTTCTTCAACATGGCACCTCTTTCCAAGTCCCACAGACAAAGTATCTTCTCATCCAATGCTGTAACCATCCACCGGGAATGAGCTCCAGTATTGTACTGGAGATTGAAGTGTTTGGGTGCTCCTGAGATGGGCTTTGGAGGGATTGTGGATGTCCTGCAATAACTCGTTCGTATCGTATTGACTCGTTATACTCGCATTGCATCTATATACTCACACCCTTGCACATACTTTCAAAGCGTTGCGCAGGTCCTCTCACCTGCATTCATTTGTCTTGCCTGCATTCATCTGTGCTCGCCTGCACTGACCTGCGTTTGTTTATGCTTGCCTGCACTCTTATAGACTTGCCTGCACTCATTTGAACTTGGCTGGGCCCACCTGCACTCGTTTTCACTTATCTGTACTTCCACTCCTCTCATTCCAGTGCCTTTGGGTGTTGTCCGCATATGTTCGAGCCACGTCAGCATTTGCTGACGTGTGCTGTGCATATGCGTTAAGCACTGGCAACTGTTGGAATTGAATGGGCCTCTCGTTCTCCCCGGTATCCGTGACCCGTACCGTACTGTACCCATACCCGACAGGTGTACAGGCTACTGAACTTAATAAATTCCATGCTCCGCTACTGAAAAATTTTGGGTTCAGTTCAGGTTCCGAATCGGACCACAGAGAACGGTTCTCTGTGGTCCGGTTCTGGGTTCAGTGATTTTGTAGAACCGAACTGATGGTCCGGTTCTTGATTCTCGTCCAAGACCCTCTGAACCGGACCAAACCGGACCGCGGCAGCACTACTTCATGCATCCTTCCGTGATTTCTTGACGGACAAATCCAACAAAGAGTTTTTCATTGACCTGTCAAAGGTGCAACGCGACCTTGCATTCGCGTCGCTTCGAGTAATGGAACATGGCCTTCGATATCTGTGATTTAAAGTCCTCGTATCTGCCTAATAGCGAAGATTCCGGGCTGCAAGAACGAGTCCAAGAACGCATCCCCCCACACTTGTCATATTCCTCCCGATTTTTGATTTCACATGTACGACAGACAGACTTCGACAAGGAGCTCGCGAAAGAAGTGAAATCGTTGTTCGACTACGAGCGGCTATTTTTCCGGCTCGAGTTACTTGGCTTGATCAATGCGCTCAGCGGTGTAGTTCCTACCCTTTCACTCATTCCCCAATGGTTGTTCATTTCTACTGAGTGCCAGATAACGCGCTGACACGCAACCACAGAACCGTTCTAAATTCAAAGATGTCTCGTTGACTGCAATGGACGTACAGAGGTTCATTCAAGTCTTCGGCGGCATGATTTTACACAGCACGCCACATCTGTATGTATCAGCACTCCCATTCACACCTGCCAACTCACCGCTATCGAAAAAAAAATTCTGTATGGTTTCCGAATACTCTTCGCTGGTATCCGGACGTGCTATGAACTGCCCAGCTGTTCAGACCGTGCTCAGGGGGCACACTGAGTCGGTTTCGTCGGTTTCGTTCTCGCCGGACGGCACTCGCATCGTCACTAGTTCTTGGGATAGGACTGTTCGACTGTGGGATGCAGGGACGGGGAAGCCAGTCAGTGAGCCCTTGCGGGGGCACACCGATGCAGTTTTGTCGGCCTCGTTCTCGCCGGACGGCACTCGCATCGTCACTGGCTCGAGGGATAGGACTGTTCGGCTGTGGGATGCAGGACGGGGAAGCCATCAAAACAGTGCGCTGAGTCAAATAAACATTGTATGATCGAGGCCACTACTACCATGGCGTTGAACACTTGGAACAACTACTTCGTTTGATTCTCGTCCAACTCTACCCATGCACTGTGCGATACCTCTGAGCTAACGGAGGGAGCATCCCATGACGACCGCAGTTCGACCCCCTTTTTCCTGGATAAGGTCAATGGATGGGTGGCAGGGCCCAAAGATCAGCTGTTATTCTGGGTACCACACGCTTCTCGACACCTATTCTATAGCCCTGGAACTACATTAGTGATACCCAGAGGAGGTCCTGAGCTTGATTTGAGCCGCATGGCACATGAAGAACACTGGAAAAAATGCCGAGAGGGGTGAGTCTCTTCAAAACGCTGTCCGTTCCTTGCGCTTACTAGAACCACTACTTGTAGACCTTAGTACCGACGATGACAGCAACAATGGATCCATTATGGAGATTTCAGATACAATTTATGTGACCGAGTGTACAGTGGAACATACTTTGTGTTCTATCATTGAGTCTATACCAGTCCGAGTTCAGGGTTATCTGAGAAAATGACTTATTGAAGAACTGACTACGTGACTCATGAAGTCCGTGTTGGTGTAAGGAATGCGGTGAGAAAGAGAGTACAATAAAATGATGCGCGTAAGGGTTTTGTAAACTGTGAAGCGCGAAAAACAGCTGCTGGGCAAGAGCAAGCGAACGGGGGATGACATTCAATGCGAAGAGTAGGAGAGGTTCCGCATTATAGATACATTAATGACCCATGATCACAACTAACCCTTGGAACATAACGATATAGCACGCGTTATCGTGAACGGTCATGACACGATGTATAGTCTTGAGACAAGCCGCAAAATACAAAATCAAATTGGAGCGGAGCAAGGTCATCATACTAAGTTCGCACAGCGAACCCCTAGTTGACCATAGTTGATTGAATAAATGTACCTTCAAAGTTCAATAGAATGTTTTTGCTGAGGGTTTTCATCAACTTACGACCCGCTGGTTTTACACCAAACCTAAGCCGTCAGATGGTAAGTTCAAGTTAAGAATTTCAACTCAAGCTTTCGCTGCTAACTAGTACTAAGCCATTTTACTAGGTCACCAGCTGAGCATAAATGAGCGCAAGTGAGACACAAAGTTGTGTCTTGCGTCTGTTCTGATCTCATCAGGGAGGAACAAAGCTTCAGCAATTCTGATGCAGTCATCCTTCATGTGTTAACTTCGACTCGCTGCCAGTGGATCTGCATGATGCTCACCGCCCTGACAGGGGCATGACTGTCCTTTGTCTTCGTCATCCTCTTCGCGCTGTCTAAGTGCGTCAAAGGCACTAGACCAGAGCTCTTGTGTGATAGTGTTGTGATAGCAACGGTGTGGATGAATTTAGTGGAGAGGGTTTGAAGGCCCAGGGCCCAGAGGCTGTTGCTAGTCGTTCATGTTCGACCAGATGCAGTACATCGGACGGAATCGTTACTAGTTACAAACTTACAATGTTCCTCAACTTCTGGTATTATTTTTTATTTTGGGCATACGATAGGGTTAGGGTTAGGACTGAGGAAGGGCGAAAAAAAAGAAGGCCTGCCCAGCCAGAGTGGCCGTGGCAGGACAGGAAAATATTGAGACGGTGCATGAGCCTGAGCCCATACAAACCGCGATTACCCTCTGTATGGACAGGGTCGCCGTGCTATGAAGGGTCCCCGCGGCCCACAAACCCGGGTACATGAAGGAGCCTATGCCATCAAGGTAAGTATGAAGTTTTCTAATCATTGACAGCTCGTTTATATAGCAGTGGCTGAGTGCACGGACCACCAAAATCATCATGACTGTATTTGGAAAAAAACTTGAACTACATATATGGAATTGACCACGCTGTTCGGCACTTAGACGAGAATTTGAGGCTATTCTAACGCTGTTGTATTATTTTACAAAGTTCACGGCGAACAGCATCAGTGAGATTTTTGAAGCAAGTATAGCTCCCAAGAAGGACGTCGCTATGAAGAAAACTCCATTGTTATTATTCCTACTGGCACCGTAATAAAGGGCAAGAACTAAAATATGATGGCAAGGTGCGGCCGCATCGGCAACGGGACATGGGACATGTCCAGCAACATCTAGGTATGCAAGATCCATGCTATAATGTGGACATTTGAGAATGACTTTGATTTTAATAAGCGGGTTATACAGAAAAACGCTGGACAAGTACTCGCTGGGCCGCCGCATGTCTAGAAGGGCAACTTGGGCCTAATGAAATCAAGTAAATTAAGTACTTGTTATTTGTACCTCTAGGAGTGGCGGCCATCCTGAAACTTTGTTTTATGCCGGATCTGCCTACGGGAAACTATTAGGTAAACACCGTTAGATGGGCGAAAGACGCTCTCGGGAAGGTCGCATTGTGACGGGCCCCCAATGCCGCCCATCTCCAGTCCCAGGAAGACAGAGGTGACGTGTCACGCGTTCCGAGGTTTCTTTACTCTCTTCACCATACATACCAATTCAAGCTGTGGTCCCCGCTGCCCGTGTCCCACCCGAACGGGGTTCAAAAGGTTGAGTCATCGGCGCCTTGATCATCATATGTGTTGCAGGAGAGAATATCTTAATGGACACTTAGTAAACAGGCAAGTATGCATTCGAGCATGAAGTCACTAGCTCACATGATCTTCACTGATGAAAGTTACCGGTGCGTGGTTCTACTCAGCATCTACCACCTCCATAGGCCGCCATGTTTCAAGATTTTCCCTCGCGCACGATCAGTCAAATTGAGCCCGATCTTATCGAGTCCCAGATCGAGCGTGCTATGAATAAAACGACAAGATCATCTAAAAATAGTACTTCGGTAGCTTACCGCCAAGTACCTCATGACCTCTACATCATTCCTTGAAGCGCTGAACTTTACTACGTAAAATTTGGTTTCTACCTGTGGGTTTCATATTTCCTGTCCACAATCCATGAGAAGCGAAAAAAAACGTTCGGCGCCCCCAGAGGACGTATTACACTCCAAGGTCATGTTGGGAACGACACGACGATGCTGACGAGTGCTGTGAACTACACAGATCGCTGTCTCCCTACGAAAAAATCTTATGGTGCTCTATTAGCAACGCTCCCGCTTGATGACATTTATTTTGCGTCATTAAGATCTTGTCCGAGGTATGGCGCGATGTGCTCCATGAGGTGGTACTGCGCTATGCCTTCATCGAGAATAATTGTTTTTATCGCATGTGAGGTCACGTTATGATCCAAAGACGCGATCCACATGTCTTGCGACCACAACGCATACTATTTCGACATCATCCTTCAAAATCTCCTAGTAAAGATACGGTCCCTCACGCATCTCCGTGTTTGTTGCCCCCCCCCCCCTTTTTGTGATACTTTCGCATCCCCCCTTTCTAGCATCGTCACCGACTCAGTGACGCATCTGCATATAGCGCGCCATTCGTCAGCGCTGCTTGGTTCTATCGTTGCGTCTTTTCCGAGTGTAACTCGCATTCACTTGAGCACACCGTGTTTCCTGAAGAACTTTGCTGTGTATGTCCGCAACACACAGAGTGCATACAGTCTCTCAAGCTCTGGCTCCCAAGTTCGGTCTCGCTTTGGAACATTTGCGACGCACTCGAGTATGGCTTGCTGAAGTCTACCCAGGCCGGATTGTCGTGAATGCAGGAAATTCGGACGCCGACTCGGATAAGTCCAATAATTGCAGATATTGCGCTGAGCTGCCAGAAGCATGGGGTGGCCTTGGAATGGAGACAAAGATATCCACCATTAAGGCAACTGCATATAGCTACTCGAGTAGCAACAGTGGTTTTAGGATGCTAGCTATGCTATGAAAGCCATCATCAAAATTTCAAGGCCCTTCGATACTTGATGAAGGCAATCAAGTTGTCTCGCATCTCCTCCCCTCGCAGTTTCAAATCTCGCTCCTTCCGCCTGTCGATTGCCCGCACAGCTTTACGTACCCCTTCGACACTATCCACAAGACGCTGCACGAAGTTGCCTTGCCGAAAATTGATATCGTATGGGAGATTCTCGTCGGAATAGATGTCGATCAGAGCCGACACCGTTTGGATCAGTGGCTCGGTGCCATACGTCGAAGGCGCTGTGGAAGTTGGGAGGATGGAAAGCAGGTGCATCGCAATAACCTAATCCGGTGTTCAATTCCGAGAGGGATTGGAGAATATCCGACTCACGCGATTGGCGTCAATAGATTGTGGGTGCTGCGCCAGGCACTCAAGCGTGCCGATGCATTTCACGCGAATAGCATGATCAGTGCTTGAGTTGCAGAGTTGAATCAATAGCTGGACTTGATCTTCGTTGGGCACCTGACAGTGACACCTCAACACCGGAACTTCTGCCAATGAGAAAACTTACCAAGATACCCTTCCAGATATTACCGATGCCCCAGAGCACACCCACTCCAATCTCCCACATTTCTTGTTTACGCTCTTGGCCGCGTGTGATTTCCGTGCCTACGCTTCCAAGTGCTGCCCACACACTGTCCCATAACTTTTTTCCACTCGCGGACGCCGCAGCTAATCCAGAGCTTGGAGATGCACTCAACGAGAGAAATATATTATTTAAGCACTCGAACGCGCTAACGTGAATTGCACTCAGTACAGAAGTTGTCGGTGGGTGTGAGGATTGTCCGGCTGTAGGAGGAAAAGACAGCCTGACGGGTTGGACAAGGGTGATAAGAGGTTCTACAAGCGCAGGCAGATGACTTGTGGATGTTGTACCATTAGTGATCGGTACGTCATCGAGGGCCATGCCATCGGCCATATCCTCTTCTATCTCACTATCATTGTCTATCTGAATGTCAAATAACCACCTTCATTTATGTAAAAAAACCCTTACCTTCTTCTTCTGCATCAGGTTCACCCTCCTGCACTTCGGGGATGGGGTCGGGGTCAGGTAATGTTGCACACACGCCAGTTAAAATTTCCAGTGCAAGCTGGACAGTGCGTAATTTGTTCTCTAAATGGTCGAGTTCGATCTCGGTATTAGACCTATGATCCGACTTTGGAGCATTTTTTAAAGATAATTTTTCTATCTGAGGAGGTTCCAGCGCCTTCACACCACATCAATAGACACCGGTGAATTACTAAGATTGACAACTCACTAATTTTACTACCAAGCTCTCAGCTAGCGCAGACGACTCAGTAAGAGAGACAGCAGCCACTACTGGCTGAAGCAGTGGAAGTACAATCTCCTTGCCAACATCGACTCCTGATGCGGCACTAGGGGGAGGGAATGGTGAAACGTTGCTCAGGATACCTGATCATAATCAGCTGATGCATTTCACAAAGGAGAGTTCCTCACCACTTGACAACACTTTCAGCGTGGTCATTCTATCCCCAAATACTTCCTTATCCTTACCCGTTATGCCTTTGTCGTGTACAATTTCAAGTAAACACGTGCTGTATGCCGCATTTGACCGAAGCTCATCTATTGCTGGCTGATTGTCATCCGTTAGGACGTACAGGCATTGTGCTGAGAGCCACAGTAAGTCCTAAAAATACATGTTAGAAGCAAAAATATCTGCGAACCTGCCGCAGTAACGGTAGCTATAGGTAATTTTGCTCGAGCGGCCAGGAAGGACATTAAAAATGGAACAAGGTTGATTTGGTTAATAGCATTCAGAGCCTTGTTGGATGTCTCCCTGGCCGTCCCTTCAGTGCTGATACGATGCAGTTAGGAACCGATGCACCTACGAAAGACACCAAAGTATAGTATTCACATTCTCGGTAAATTCATACACTACTTTTTGCGCGTTCTCTGGAGCCGTCTTAGGCGACTCCAAGAACTGTGAGAGTGCACTCGATATCTGGGAAGGATTAATCTCGGCCACCGTGACATCATCCATTCACATGCGTGTTAAACACACCTTTGGGACAAATGCTTTAAGGGGAGCCAGTATATTTTTATTGTACATTTCTGCGCATATATCGTAACCACCATCGATGCACAGATTTCTGAGAGGTATGAGAATGTAAGGCAAGGAAATCTTCGAGGTTGGATATACACACCTTAGTGCCCCGGCGGCTTCAATCCAGACCTCCTCCTCGCTATCAGACAAACGGGTAATGAGCGCTCCAACAACGTTTTTTCCTTGCAATAACCGTCGCGTAGATGGATCATTTTGTATGAGATTGGATACCGCGACGCATGCCCACTTGCGTTCAGAAGCGTCCGGATTCTCTAACTACAGTACGATAAATTCCCGCACATGGATCTTGCAACGCGACGCACCTTTTGGATGATAGGCAATACTGCTTCGTTTTTTGGGGAGGCTGAAGCTACTGATTCTAGACCTTTGGGAAGATGTGAATCTGGCACCCGCATAGGATTATGCCGACGCATTGACCGTTTCTTCTGCGACTTGCCCATTTCCGAGTATACTGGAAGATTGAATATAGGCGACTGATGGTCCCAATCTGAAGTCTAAGAGCTAAGATAGTGAATCTGATGAACTCCGAGTGTGATCGAGCTACTATTTTTAGTCCTCTTTATGTAAGACTACGGTCAAAAGACCAACAAACTCATCTAGTGCGTGCGTAAAGTGGTATTACCGACCGTCCTATTAAATATAAGTATACTGCAGCAAGCACTTTACAATTACAACATTGCATTGTAATGCGCAATTGGCAAATGTCCATTAGGTATAGGGTACAATACAATAGACGAATATTCCAAAATGCTCGCAAAAACATGCACCAAAAACACACAACTAGGGTTGGTAAATCGGAAGTACGCCATGCATGTCAACAAGCTCTTCAGGTGGAGCGGAAGCTTGAGAACTAAACGCAGATGACAACGAGGGCAGGGAAGAGGATGGGGTGTCGCACTCATCACCATAGATTTCAGATGCTTCGGGAGCACTACCTTCCCATTGGTCATCCTCCGATAGTGGAGGAGCTGAAGCTGCCAGCGTGTCCTCAAAGGGAATGACGTTGGGCTGAGCTTCATATGGGGGCATAGAAGGTAGTGAGATAGGATCTAAAGCGGTGATATCTTGCAAATAGCTGTGCCCATCAAAGTAACCTGGCGACAAAACACTCTTCGAGGGCGGTTTTGGGAATCCCGAGTCCCCGACCTTGAATAGAGAAGTTTCGAAGGGTGCGGGAGTGACTGATTGAGAAGGATGGTCCTCAAATTCATCATGCCATTCCGGAGCAGACTCCGAGGGACCATCGTGTGCGCTATTCTGAATTACGGGAGGCGCGCTAGCCAACTCCGCCATACGGGAGAGATGAGTCTTATCATCAATGGCAACATGCCCAGTACGGCTGGGGTGGTAAGGAATGTCGTCATGGTCCGCGGGTGGAAAGTCATCACCGGGTAGTGACCCTCGGCGTGATGTAGGGTCACTCAAAGGTACGTGTGATACCTCCTGAGATTGACCTTCAATCTCAGGACGCACGTACAATACAGGAAACATGTAAGCGGGGGGAGACAAAACGCTGCGTGAACTAGATGAGTCGGGTGTAGAAAGTCGTTGTGTGGGGGTGAGAGAATTCTCAACGGGAGCAGTGTGGTTGTCAATATCTTCAGAGACAGGTGCTATTGAATGTCGTTGTGATGAGACTGGGGAGGGGGTACGGGCAGACACCTCGTGAGGATCCAGTAATGCGGGAGATTGTGGTCGACTTCTGGTAGACAAGCCATGACGTCGCCTGCGTCGACGAGCAGAATGTCGTATGTTAGCCTTCCACCGAGCGCTTGCCCTCGCCCACAAGCGATTCTTTCCACGAGCCTCACTCTCCTTTTCACCGTCTTCTGACAGATCTTCCAGATTTACCTTATGTCTAGCTTTCAGTTCCAAGTCATTCTTTTTCTTTTCTCCGTTCAATATTTTCTTCCGCCTCTTTCTCCAAACAATGCAGCTTATAATGAAGAGGCAAATTGAAACTGCCAAGACTATGGCTAATGAGAGGATGATGATGGAGTCGGTGCGATTGCTTTGGGATGATGTGGGCCAACCCGCAGGAAGGACAGAGTCCATTTGGGTGGAAGCGGTGGGAGCAAGGGTCGAGGTAGATCGTGAAACATCATCGGGAGACGAAGCATAGTACTAGATAAAGATATTAGCGCTTAGAAGATGATAAAGAGAGTGAACGAACTGTTGAACCATACAAAGTCCAGGCATCTGCCTTGTACCAGCGGCCGTCAGGCCCCTGAATGTATCTGTCTGCCACTTGCTGTGCGTATTTAGTTGTAGTCTTGGAGGACTTGAAGGAGGTCGTTGTGCTGCTATAGGATGTCGTAGGCGTCGTATGACGACCGCAAGTATCGACTTGATCTATAAACGGACATAGGAAAGATGGAGGCGGGGTCGGTCGTGGAAGTGGGCTTCCATCTACCGTTTGGGAGCTGGCAGCGATAGTTGCAAGGATTGATAAGACGGAAGATGAAGGGCAAGCTATAGCAACTGATGAATGTCTACGTTGTTGACGATCTGGACCTGGGCCATGTTTTTGCTTGGCCATGATACGACAACAGAAGAAGTGCCAAGAGAGTCTTGCCACTTCAGCGTGGCAGCAACTCGGTAATTTGTCGTCAAAATCGTTATAGTCAAATATTGACTATGAAAATGAATTCAGCCAACGCAGAAAAAAATCAAACCTTTGAACAAAGCTCAAACCCTTGAAAGAGAATAAATCCACAACGAACTGACAGGTTTGCTGAGGAGAAAAGCGGGACTAATCGTGGGCATCATAATATATCCAGCTTAAGTAATAAATAAATAACTATTACTCAGAGCCCTGCTAAATAAAGATATCTTTTTGGACATGTATGACTTGATATGTGACATATATATATATATATACCAAAAAATGACACTGATATTTCTATAATCGGTTATTTAAGCTCTATATTAATATTCGCTAACCATCGGCTTCGTTTTCGCTCTTCCTCTCGAACTTTGGCTCTTTCCCTAAGCTCCTTCTCATCTCTACTCCTCGGCCGCACGTACACATCTTCAGCGCCTGATTCATAGAATATCTTGTACGTGCCTAGACTGACTCGGATGCTCATGGCATCCCAACTTGGTGTGTCTCGCGGTGATTCGTCGATCGTCATGTATCTATTTACACACAATCACACTCAGTATCACAGCTCACGTTTGATCATCCTGTGCACTAACCTTCGCAAAAATACCTTTCCTTCACGTTTTGATTGTGACAGCCATTCTGTCGGTTGTCGTAGAACGTACGAGTCGAGGTATTCTCGCCACCGACTGATCGCCGTTCCGTCTCCGTTCACACTAGGGTCGTCCGGTTCAACCAGTTGAATGAACATTGTTTTCGAAGACCGATGCTGTAATTACCTCATATCAGGGGCATAAATAATCCCAAAATTAAGTTTCTCACATACCCAATCGAACCTGTACAGATGTTCGTCCGCACCAACGTGACGTTCCGCCTCGCGTCGATAGCGAATCATGTGCTGATTGGATAGGACATCCACCTTCCGCGTTTGTTGAAGCAGGATCCAAAGTTCCTGGCACTTGTTATCCGACAACAGAATCTGCACCTGTTAAAGACCCCATTAGTTAAACTTGAGAAGGCACAGTCACGAGGACTTCGGAGTCTAACAACACAGCACACGTTATATTTACCTGCTTGATTAATGAAGACAGTATCTTGTCTAACGTGAAAAGGTAATATGCCTGGAGGGTGCGCCAGATCAGATAGCGACTCCAGAGGTGAACGCACAACTTACCTTGTTGCCGAAGAACCATCGCATATGTTCCTCAAACGTTGCCTGATCAAGCTCGTTATCAAATAGCTTTTCAAACGCCTCCAACATGTAAAGGTATACGACATCAGTCGCGTCACGGGCCTGACGGTTGCACACAGCCTCCATAGCCTGTGCAAGTATAGCAGGAGGTCCATTCGGATCATCCAGCCCTAACTCAATGGCGACAGGATTGCAATTTGCAGGATTTAGACCTTTCGCAGTCTGACGAGCGCCCTGTTCCTTACACACAAGCAGACGAGAATAGATCAACTACATGCGATAAAATTAGCTCACGTCAAACTGTATACAACTGTGAGACCTGACCTGTAACAAACAGAATACAGTATAAAACGTTGTGTTGCCGAAAAAAGGTTTTCGTCTACAGGCACCGTCCTCCGAAATAGGGGGAGCTTGATTGGCTGACGCGTCGCGAATCCACTGATCCGGGGAACTGTCCTCCAGGGTAGCATCAAATAATACACGCTCGGGATGAGGCGTGGTCCCTCTTGATTGGGATAACGAAAATGCATCCAGGCCCTCTGATCCAACGGGGTTTTCTTGTGAGGATTTCAGTAACCGCTTACGGAGATCACCCGCGGCCATTACGCTCCCTGAAGGGCCACGTCCACTCGTGAACGGGATTCCGTTATCATTCCGCGAGCCATCCAAAGCTTGTTGGTCGGTCTCCTCGTCTCGCAGATCGTCCAAAGGCGTATACCCAGCATTGAACTCGGTAGCAGGGCACATACATAAGAGGGGAATGAACGATCGCAGCCAACCTTCAACTCCGCGCCGTTCCTGTAGTGTATAGTGCGCATGGGAATGATCCAGGAATGAGTAAACCAATTTAAGCGAGTCTTGGAGGACAGTCATGTCCTTGAAAGGAAAATCCAGTTGGTAGCCTGGCGAAGCAATAGCGAATGAAGGCGGACCCTGCTGGGCACGCGCATCTGCTTGCTCAGCTTTGACTGACTCGATATTTCCTACAAAGTGTTTGGCAGTGACGACCTTCTTATCATTTGACTTGAACGTAACTCCTTGATGATCAAGAGATTTATAGAAATTTTTGGCGTCAACCTCTCGCCACGTTTTATTCCATTCCCGTTGAATGCGATGCCATTCTTCGTCTTTCTGTTTTAAACGAGCGAGGACCACCGGCACAGCCACGCTGGGACACTCCTGAAGAGCTTGGATGACCTCCATCCCAGCATCCCTGCCATAAACTTTCTTCAGCGTCCGGTGGTATATGTTCTTGCTCAGGCCACCAAAGTCAGGCTTGAGTCGGAAAGTGGAACGTTCATCATTGGTCATTTCTTCGATGCGAAAGTTAATGGGCTCTATAACAGCGATCGTGCGTGCAAGAGCTTCAAGCTGGACGTGATATTCGTGTCGTTCCTCTTCGCTCTTGTGGAGCGCTTCTTCAAACGAGTTCTTCTTGTGCGCGATAAAGCCTGCTTCTTCAGATGCCCATGTCGGGTGTGAAACCCATTCGTCATTGAGCACAGAGCGACAGAGTTCGTCGCGACCTGAGCATGCCAAATGAACTTCCTGCAAACGAGGGTGCCTCAGTCAATCAACTTGGAAACAACAGAAATTCGATACGTACGCTCTCGGGTAACCGACGATAGCTTGGACCTTCACCATCCTCAGCTGGCAATGCAGACAACGCTTCTGGCGGCCCAGTGCGGATACTCCCGGGCGGCCCATGTTCGATATTGTCCTGTCGTTCATCGATCCCAACCACTTCCCGGAACTGCGAGAGTAGATCACCATCGCCCAAATATACTTGAGCCATGTTCACAAGTGTCTTCGCATTGATGATGTCCTTGGAGTACATGTTCAAGAGCTTGAGAAATTCCTCATATGTGTCCTTGCTCTCTAATGTGCGCTTTGCGCGCTCAAAAAAGATGAGTTCATCAGGCGCTGACTGAACGTTGGCAACAGGCTGGGGACCTTGTAACACTAAATTATGCATCTGGGGTGGCGGTAGCATACTAGCATGTAATTGCGGGGGGTGATGGGGAGGTGATTCCGGCAAGCCATATGAATTGAACTGCGGAGAGTCAGGGTCGACTCCTTTGTGCATATGCTTTGGCTTCTTAGCCTACAAAGGGAGAATGTTATTGCTGGATGACGTGGAGCTAGCGAAGAACGCACCCGACTTGGGATAGTCCGCACAACTGGTGCAGGCGTGGTCTCTTTCTCGATAGCTTTTCTCCGTTTTTTAGGTGGAAGCTGCGTCTTCTTGCCATTCTTGTCACCTCCATCCACCCAAGATGTTGGTACACCTGGACCACTAGTTGACTGGGGAAGAATACTGACAGCCCCGCTCAGGGCCATCGACACCTCAGGTAAAAAATCCTTGAATTCACTGAGGAGATCTTGATCATCCTTGAACAGGACTTGCACTTGCACGTATACTTGCGACTATGCTCAGGTGTCAATGAACATCATTAGAGATAATACACATGACACGTACATCTTGGATCTGACGCTGCTCCTTCTGATATGTTTGTAATATTTCCAGAAACTGCTTGTATGTATCGGGGTCTTCGGAATAGCGAGCCTTGATTTTGTTTAGGTACTGTATTGCATGATTGAATTCCCCCGATGATTTGTTTTCTGCTGCGTTTCGGTTTGATAAATTCCCAAGAAAGGACGCAGCAGTTGCTTGAAGGCCTGGAGAGTACGTATCCATAGGCTGTGGTATGTGCGGGGCCTGATAGGGTGCCATCGGTGGTGTCATCGAACGAGTCACTGGTTGGAAGGGAAACGCAGGTCCGGCAGTTGGTGGAAGGGAAAGCGAAGATTTGGTTGTTGCGGAGTCACGAGTGACGCGGGAGATCTGCTCGAAGGTGCTTGTGCTCTGAGTAGTAGTCCCTAATGGCGTTGTAACGGTGATAATATTAGGATCGTGCGGGTCTGCGGACATCTCTATTCTGTAGCCAGGGGGAAGAAAGGTGTTGAATCCCTGAATAAGATATGGATTGCCATGGAATAGCATCGACACGCGCTCGATCACTCCAGGTGTGTCGATTCTGTACAAGAGAAGATCATTAGCAACACGAGGCTGAATGGCAGAAACGATATAAAAGGATGCTTCTGCAATAACAACCACAACAGGAAAGGCGCGTACGCCAGGTGTAGTCCATGCCCTTGAGCGGTAAGATAACCAGACGTCATAAAACATTTTCCGCCTCCAGAGTCGCACATCCACGCCTACGTCACTAGCATCTAGACTGACTTACACTTCGCTCTTGAAATCCTTCATGATGTCTAAAAAGTGGTTGTATACGTCAGGCTTGTCCTGAAATTGAACTTTGACTGCATCGAGGTAGCTGAGCGCATCGGTAACGTTAAGTGGTCTGTCGGGAGACCTCTGCGCTGCGGAACCATGGGATGCGCCGTCGCCTTCACCAGCGGTGCGAGGACGCGGCGTTCCAGATTTCGGGGTACGGTGACCCATGTTTGATGAAATGAGAAGCTGTGCAGTAGTGGAAAGAGGTTCCAATGAAATATCTCTAGGCGTATCAGAGGTTGGAAGTGGAGTGAGGTCGTCGGGATCTTGGAGGGATGGAGAAGGGATGGTAAGCTTTGGTGAAACGTAGGAAGAGGATGGTGGTGGTATGAGAGGAAGAGGGACGGTTTGATTGAAGTTCTGTGACGGAGATTGTGGTCTCGAATTAGGTGTGAAGGGTGTTTGGGTGTCCATCATTGTTGCCCTTCACAGTAAGTCTGTAGTACGGCACACGGTGACCGAAGGTAAACTCAATACTGCACGTGGGAACCTCCGGAACGGCCAATTCAATTCATTTTTATCTTATCTTATCAACACTCCTATCGTAACAAGTCATTCATATGTTCTCTTATTCCTCTTGGAAGAGGTGTGCATGAATCCGGAAGGCCGCAGAAGCTCTTCTCGCGTCTTCGTCACATAATCAATGGCTTCAGGTGTCCCAGGTGCTGGAAAGAAGTATGGCGCTGCGTAAGGCTGTGTTCGTAAAGGTGGGTCTGGGTTTTTTAAAGGAGAAGCTTCGGAAGCGAACACCGTTAATTTAAGATTGGTGGAATAAACCTCACTTACAAAGTGATCCCATAGAATTTCTGCCTTTAAGATGCGTCAATCTTTGCTTTGGCGAAACTATTGTCCGACACGCATTCAAAGACGACACTGAAAGGGTATGTCTCTTAAAAACTTTGCGAGCTTCCGAGACGTCACCCCGATTAGACCGTTGGACAGGCGATTCCGTTGCAAGCATCGGAGAGGCTGGTACATCCACATGCGCATGACTTTGCGATACCGCCCCATCAACTATGCTGCTACGTATGATATTATTCGACCTGGTCGATTGTAGAGGAGATGAAGCTGGTGAAGCAGCTGGCCCGGTAATGGGTCGTTGAAAGCGACGAGCTATTGTCCTTCGTGAATTGACACCGGCGTTTGGGGGCGGTTTGGACCAAACCCTACGGGATACGGATGGTACTAGTGTTCGAATGAACATAGCTAGTAAACTCTGGTGTCCGGTGAATAGATTCATAAGCGTCGTACCGACCACGGAACAGCAGCTATCACGCACCAGAAGAATTCCGAGACTGGACAACACCACACTGACTGTCCTCAAGATGATTTTCTGTAAATTCATTGAGAGACATTAAAGGTTATGACAACATGCCGCTTGCATGGGCATGCTAGTATATGGCTCGGAAATGATAGTAAGACAACTCAGATTATATGCCGATGATGACTGTAACCGTTTTGATAACTTTGGCGGGAAGGCCGAGACTGCTGCCGAGTGACGACTAAAGTTGCTGACTCAATGATGACCGGCCTCACCGAAACGTCACTGCGGTGCATGGCTGGTGGGAGAGACAAAGCTAGCAGAATCCAGGTTCGTCCTTCGGAAACATCCCTGTATAAGATTGTCAGAGCAGTTTTCTAATGTACAGGTTGGTCAACAAGATGTACACTGCGGCACTGCCGTAGTCTCGTGGGAATAATTGAGCACGTGTGTAATAGTTGGATGACCTTGTCTTATGCAAGTCAGAGTTCTTCATTCAAGTCGCTTCCACCTTCTTACCAAAATTTACTCTGACCTTGACAAACATGCCTCCTCGTGGCAGTGAAGGATTAGATTTTACGCCAATCTTAACACATTATCTTTTCTTGTTTACGACAATTCTTGCTGTGGTATGTATCACTTCCATTTTTCAATTTTCGTGCTAAGCGCGTCATAATATAGTTGGCATGGTTCATCGCGTTCATCTCGCAATGCATCATAACTGCTCAATGTTAGTATTATAGCTTTCTTTATCATCATTCCACTGACTAATTTATTTTCTCTAGACTTCGAACAAATAGTTGGCGTTGCGTGGTTTGGGATATTCCTCCAATTATTCTTAACCCTTGGCGTATTGCACACCCTAGCAAGCGATTCAATAGCCATGCATCGCTTCCAAATATCAGTTTTCGGTGCCATCGCAATTGTTATGGCTGTCATTACCGTCAGCAACAGTATTTTCTCTGGAAGAGCTGCACTAGATGCTATGGCTGCGGGATGGCTCATCATTGCAATCGTGGACATCCTTTGGGTGATCTATTTCACATCAGAAGAAGATTCTCTCGCATTTCACCTCTTCAATTCTATGGGGACCGGCGGCCTCACACCACCATCCCGCCGTCGTAGAACTCGCGGGGCGAGCAACATCGGCGCAAATGGCTATACAGCCAACTACTCTTCTGGCGGCGGTATTGGATCACACGACATGCCTTATGACGGTGCCAACAAGATGGGTGGTACAGGTCCTGGGGTTAGGAGTCAAAACAGCTTCGTCGGCGGTGCTAGTATGGACGGCGCACCCCGCAGTCTCGGCCCCGCAGCTGGTGTAGGCAGTGTTCATAGCACACCAAATCCCGCTTCAGTTTCCCTTGGTGGCCCTGACAACGGTATGGGTCCAGGCTCACCGTTGATGGGGCCTGGTGCTGCGGGTGTAGGCGCTGGTGGCGGTACTAGTGGAGGTAGCCCAAATATACCTGAAGCCAACCCAAGCGGGGCCGAGGCGTACGTGTACAAAGCGAAAGCACTGTATGCTTGTAAGCCAAGAGCTCTTTGTCCAATATTCTTTTGCTCATCACTCGCACAGACACTGCCTCTCCAGATGATCCAAACGAAATCTCATTCACGAAAGGTGAAATTCTTGATATTGTTGACAAGCAAGGCAAGTGGTGGCAAGCAAAGAAATCGGATGGTACAATGGGAAGTGCGTATTTTTATATTACACTGCTCGCTGGCTCCTTTACCCTAACCCTTGCGTCGCAGTTGCACCATCAAATTACCTTCAGGTCATCTAACAGACTGAGCTGAGAATTTTGGACTTTACTTCTTTATGATACACCTGACGACCACGAACATGATGTGTGCGTGATACGAGCGTTACGTTTCTTGTAATTGCACTGAAGTGTGTTGATGTTAAGCGATACAAGCTATATTATCTACTTCGTTGCTCCGCTTCCCTCATGTTTTTTATTTACTAGCCTCACTGTTTCAACGATACCACATTCCGACAATAGTTTCTTCCCGTGTCCTAACGATGTATATGTTGCTATCAGATTTTGGTCGATTAGTGATAGCCCACTTGTTCTTGTCACATACTGGTGATAGGCTGATAACAATATATGGATGGTGCGATTAATCAATTTCTGATTTGGAAACTGGAAAGTGGCATATTCAAATTCTGATTCATCGTTCTAGACACCGAATTGAGGATGATGTCAGACTTTTGTCACCGTGATATTGTTATCGATCCGCTTTGCGGAGTCTACCGGAGAAGGTACCTAAAAGAACTGTCTCAGCAGTGACCACTGCGGCTTATCCTTCCCTTCAGTGATGAGCACCCACACAGTACCAGGGCCAATCGAGCGCCTGACAAATTTCTTACGAGCAAGAAAGCAGGTAACCGCAGCCGAGAACGCCCAGCTCACTAGAGCAGAAAAATCGATTCAGGTACTGAGTGTCGAGAATGAAACTCTGAAAAACGCGAATGAGGCGTTGAAGAAGAAGTGCGGCGATTTACAAGATCGTCTGCAGCGAGTAGAAAAGAGTGGAGTCAAGGATAAAGATGGAGATCTAGGCGTTGATCAACAGGAGGTCACGGAGGAATCAGGCATAGACGCCCAGGGTGGCGGTAAGCGCTGTACAGTCAGCAAAGAAGCGCAGGCGAAATCGGAACCGCCATCCCCTTCCTTATCTTTACATCGTCAACCCGGAATGTCGACATACGACCACCGATTGCTTCCTCCGGAGCTGTGGTTGACCATCATTCGCTGGGCGACCTATTCATCGCCGGGTGTCCGTGCGTCAAACTTCGAGCCATTCGTTGGATCCTTTGATCATGATAGTAGGGAAGAGGTAGATGCTAAGGCTGTCAAGTGCACAGTGGTTCAAGTTTGCAGGCTTTGGCGAGACCTCGCCATCAGCATTCTGTATGAGGATGTCAATGTTGGACGTGGGGCACAATCCCTCTTGGAGGCATTGGGGAAGACATACAGGGGTGAACAACTCGGAAGATCTGTCCGTCGCCTTGAACTTCCTTACCATCACACTGGTACTGTGACCAACACTAGCTCGGATCTTGCACTACAGATTTTGCAACATTGCCCGGAATTGGAATCATTGGTGAGGCCCTTCATGCAAGGACCTCCGGACTCAGTGCGCTACGAATTCCCCGCTCACAGTCATCCCTTCTTGAACCTTAAGAGGCTCGAGTGGTGGCACTACAATGATGCCACTCGCTCTGGGGGGATAAACTCACTCCTAGACGTTCTGCGTCATTCTCCCAATCTCCAATATCTCGTTGTAGGAGGGGAGATGTGGACCTCTGCACGAACTGGCAATGTATTGGAACTCCCCGCATTGAAGACACTTCGTGTACGACGCATTAATCCTGTCTTCGTTCACCAGATCTGCCAATGGCGGCTACCTTCACTTGTCCATGTCGTCGCGGATTTCCCACTAGAACAGAACGCACTCGAGACTTTATGGCAGGTGTTTGGCGCTCGCCTCTGCACGGTCGAATTCGCAAGGCATGTCGGATTCTTGCTTAGTGATCAGATTACCCGTTTCCTCCGTGGCTGTCCTCAAGTCAAGACATTCAATTACTTTCTCAACTTCACGTCACCACCACCTATTTTTGAAGGACAATGCGCGCTTGAATGCATATCTTTGCACGCATTTCCGTGTGGCATGGTCACAGACATGATCACTGAAGCTGAAGAACGTCTTAGGCTTCACCTCGCCTTCCTCTCTAGATCATCCTTTCCAGCGCTGCGCCGCATTATTCTTTATGGCGACTGGGAAGATATGCACCGTGATCCTCGTTTCGTGGAATTCAAGCAAACCATGATTGACAAAGGCTGCTCAATCGAAGATGATACCACTGGGGGTATGCATTCTTGTAATCAATTATTAAGCACGTGATCGTAAGTGCCATTTGACGAGTTGTTGTACAATTTTACTCATATGCTTGTCAGCCACAAAAGACGTCTCTAGACGCCTGTGTATTTATAGCTAGAATCAATCCCTTTTAAATTCTTTGAACTTCCTTTTCTACCTACTTTCGAACTAATGCGCCGGCGATATCGATATCTCTCCTACGTTAGGCTTAGTCGAAATCTGTTTCTGTCCTTCTCTTGTCTCGTGTTATGGATGTACTGGTATATCCACCACGTAAAAATTGCAGGGTCCTCATGGATTCACACAAGATCACGTTTTACTCCAGTAATAAGCATCAAGGGTCTTTGGAGGTTGGTGGCGCACAGACTGACGTACAAGATCCAGACACACTTCTTGACCTGGGTTATCATTATCTAGGCCGCGCCGAGTCGTCATGACCTTGCCAACCAGTCAAAAAAACTTACCAGTGCAACTAAGCCTTGACTGAGTGACGTGTGTCCAGAGTGTTACCATGAGGTTCGGATTGATTGCTTTCAGAGGGCCCGGCGTTCACCAGTCCCTTACCAGCATTACTTCTCGTATACAAGGTTTGGCTGATGCCGGTCTCTGGAGCAGCGCTCCACACGACCTTGTTGACGACATCAATCTGTCAACAACTCAATTACCGAAACGACCGCACAGTATGGTTGTCCTTGGCGTGCCTACCAGAGTGTTGTTCTCAAGGTTTATGATATTGTACGTTCGAGGAGACAATGATGAGGGAGCTCAGAACAACTGTCTATGGTCTGCTTAGGAGAGGTTACGTACTCCCTGAAAGCTACTGACTTTCTGCTCTATAGAACGAATCGGATGAAGACTTCAAGTTATGAAGAGATGAGCGACTTACGTCCTCGCCTTCAGGTGGGCAATTTCATCTAGTGGCCCTTCTCCTTGGTCGGTATCACTGGAACTTTCATCATGGCCATCAAGTGCCCCGAGCCCCGATTCATCCAATACTGCTTCTAATGGATCGACCGCGACGGTGGCGGGATGAGACAGAGTTCCAGGATTGAATGTATCCGAGCCTATCGGGGGGACATGTTCAGTGTAACGTCGCGCATTCGCGGGATTCGATGAATTCTAGCGCAGTTAGCACAGTTTATAAAGCGTACTATAATGAGGGTACGAATGATTTATATGACGTACCTCTGAAACAGGGTGGGCAGAAATGCTCATAAATTTCAGGATGGCTAACGCGATAATAGAGAAGACGAAGTTTGGTAGGAGGAAGACCATGACGCTCGTTCATGTACTTTGTAGGGTAAACTTGAGGATGTGATGATGATGCGTGTTCTCGGCCTGCGAGACACTATTAATGTGTGTACTATAAAATATATAGGAGCAGAGAGAATTACTGAACAGTGAACACGACTGTGATGTTGAGGTCACGTGCCTTTTGATATTCATGATGGCGCCGCCAACCGGAATCGGATTATCACATACTCGCCGCTTTCTCAGCTTTCTCTTGGCTGCGGCAATCAGTACTGAAACAACCATATGTGCGAAGCCGTCCTACTTTACCCAAGACCACTTGCTCGTTATCCAGGACGCCTCCTCCTCCTCCCTCTTTTACCTCATCGACCTCCTCTAAAGCCTCTTCCTTCAGAAATATGGTCCCGCATTTTTATGCGAGCTCTCTTTGAGGACGCCGATAATGACACACGATCACACGATGCGCATAATAATATACAGCGTTCGTGTTTATTATTGATGCTAGTATGCAAGGGTTTCAAGGCGAGTAGCTTGAGTTTTCAAAGTGCTTCTTACGTACGGGAAGCAGGTCGGGGTCGGAGTGTAGTCACATATGACTGCAGATGACTGCCTTGATTTATTTCATTTATGCCGTCTCACTATGCTGACATATTTTTGCGGTAGGAAGTTGCAATACCACTCTTATATTCCAGCGTGTGCTTGCACTCTGTAAATTCCCTGCAGAAATTTACTGCACATCTTCACTCTGCAGACAAGATGTGGGATTCCATCCGCAGAATTCCTTACTCTACTCCCGGGCGCTGGGTGCAAGTGCTTGACCTTTCGGAACTTCTCGCAGGGCTGGATTCCTCGGCGTACTATGCGGTTAACGCACTTTTGACGCAGCTTTTCCCGTTGCTACCGTTCCTTGCAAATTTAACTTTGTACTCCGGATTTCTGCTGAGCTGTCGCGCCCTTGCGTCTCTTACATACAGAGATGGCAGCTCCAACATTCGTGCACTGGGTGGAATTTATTATGATCCCTTCATATATTCCACGGCGGCGACTGGTGAAGACCCTTTCGTTCAGCTGCTGCGGGTATGCATAAATCTGGAGCTACTGGAGGTTACCGGGGTTGGTTTGGATGACACTGATTTCGAGTCACATCTTGATAACACCGAAAGTCTCAAAACACCATATATAGCTGCTCCGCTCTGTTTGCCGCACTTGCGAAGCCTTACTCTATTATCCATGCCTTCCTCTTCGTTGATGTATGCTCTTTTGCACTCCCCCCTACCATGTTTACGGACACTATCACTTACTCCATATAGTGACATTCCCTTTCCGGCATCGCTCTCGTCCCTCTTTCTTGAGACGCACGGGCAGCATCTTCGTACCATCTTTCTCTTCACTCCAAAGTCTTGGCCTACACGCTATCATTCATCACCCACTACTATACTTCACACATCCCCACATCTCAGGTACCTCTCTCTGGAATATCCGCTACCGGCACTTACAGTTCCATTCGAAACGCCATTAACTGGTGTATCATCATTTGTTCTTCCCCTCCAGATATTATCAATTCCCAGACCCAGCAGTGACTTCTGGGTTATTTTGGAGAGGCTCCTCCCCTTTCTTCCTTCTCTACAAATTATACGTATACGCGACGTGCGGTGGCTAAGGCACGGAATGACTTCCCGTGCTCAAGAGGCTGGAGTACAGGGTGAGATGAGGGAATGGAACCGTCGCTTGTCTCGTAGAGGCATTCGACTGTTGGACGGCAATTGGAAGGAATCACGAGGCGCGTGAATGTGGAATGTTCAAACTTTTGGAACTGGCTGTCTTGCTTAACGTCTTGTGCATTTTCGTGTTTCCTGCTCTCAGCTCTTTGCTATATGTAACTCTTAGCTCTCACCTCTCAATATGAATCTTGTCTCTACTCAGGGAATTACACGTTATCCTTTGGTGAATATTTTCCAAGAAACTAAAGGAGACAATCTTGCGTGGTAAATCACCTGAGCATTAGTTCATATTTCCGAGTTTGCGTCAAAACATGCAAGCAGCGAACGCCTCATGGCTTCGAAGTACCTAAAATGTCACCCATCTCCTCCACAAATTTCTGATAATCATCCTTCTTCCCAATATTGGGCTGCATGACCTTCGAAGAACCTTTTTCATTTAGGGAGGCTGATGCAACCACAGGTACCGGTCCAAATTTATCCATCAATGAACTCACAAGATCCGGTCGTGAAGCTTGTACTGGTTCCGAAGATTCTGACCCTACACCGAGAGAAGGAGCTGCGTTGACTTTAGATGACGCTATCCCAGCAGCAGGCTTTTTCCGCTTGAGGGATGTCGGAACGAATGCCGTAGCCTCCTTCTTCAAGTCCCGTAATTGCGGCGCGGCCGAAACCGTGGCTGTTGTTGTATTATTGTCAGTAATCCCTAAGGAAGAAGTGCCAGGCGCTGGCGGAGGTTTTTGGGGAAGTGATGGATGGGGCGTAAGGCGGTTGACGCGATGTGCTTGGTACGTCTGATGAGGAATAGAAGAAAGTGGATCTTGCACAGACGAAGCAGACTGTACGCGAGGGAAAAACCCAGGAGGTGGGGGAGGCATGTGGGGTGGCATGAATGCAGATACAGGAGGGTATGGTGAGATGCCAGGCGGGAAGTCGGGAGGAGAAATATGTCCAAATCCTGAAGGTTGGTGGGGATAAGACGGCGAAAAAGGTGGAGAACCCTGGACAGAATTAATAAACGGAGGTGGCAGTGATGGGGGAAGCGGCGCGCCGCTGAAGGGAATGTTTGGTGGCAGTGGTGGTCCTATGAGATTAACTTGAGAATTTAACCTACGTTAAACGAAGGATGGGACGAACCTTGAAGAATGCTCGGCGGTGGTCCTTCTGGCATCGGAATGTCATCATCGCTGTCAACCGTGTCATCATTGTTGCCAGCTGGAGGAGGACCTTCAGGCATAACGATGTCTTCATCTAGACATTGGAAAAGGTGACGCTGAGCAAAAGATTAATATGCAATTAACAGTACTGACCGTCATCAGGCTCATCATCACTGGCCGTTTCATCAGGCCTCAGAGCTACAGTAAGAATATCAGTTTACGCCATGTATTATTAGAATTGACTTACGCCTCTCCATATAAGGCATTCCTGGAGGGGGTACACCGTAGGGATTCATGATAGCATCATAGTAAATGCTTCGTTCAGGATGCCGAGGCAAGCCATGTTTGTTGAAAACGTTTCGTTTCTGCTCGACAACCAGTTCCTCTTTGTTGATCTCATCCTTATCTCTACGAGCCCGGTAGACAAGTCTACGTTGTTCAGGATGCTCTTGGACGTATTCTTCTTTCTTAGCCATGATTTTGCTTAGCTCTGCCTTGACTTCTGCAAGGCGGTATTTCTCTGCACCAGAGGGCTCTGCCACTCCCTCAAGTTTCTCAATTTCATCCTGGAGATCTAATAAAGTGATGGTGAGTCGAATGCTATGGTAGACGAGAGGGTGAACCAACCTCTTGTGTCCTTCTTGACTAGAGCGAAGTCGCGAGCTTTGGACCTCTCTGCCTTGTTCTACTGCAGCGAGAATAATTGCAAAATATACGTTTAGTCCAGATATGATCATCGAGGGTATATGCTCGCCTTTTTGAGTTCCTTCTTTCGTTGAGCCTTTCCTAAGGGTCAGTGCCATTCATTACGATGCCTGTATTTAGTACATGAGAGGACTCACTGAATGCATCTGCTGGGTTCAGATTCTTTCCTTTTGCCATAGCGGCGTCGGCTGGCTGGTCTTGAGTCCTGACGTGCTGTTGCGACTGCTTAGTGCTGGCTTGCAAATGAAGATTCGGAATACGGTACCGACACGTGACTCGGTAATCTTGGGAGTCATAAGGGTCTGACAGATTGCGTTCATACCATCGTGGTGGTCTCTATCCCACTGGTAGGGAAGAACCCCACGAGGGATCCAGTTATCCACTAATTCTATTCAGTAAATCGACGTTTATTCCTGCCAGTTTTGCTCAATGACGTCGCAGCTGAGAGCACAGGCGACCGTGACAACCCCGAAGCGACCGCCGAAGATGGCATCAAATCAGTCCTTGAACCATCTCTTGAACTTCACGCTTCCTCCTAGGCAGGTTCAACCTCAGACCGTGCCTAGGAGGAGCAAGAAAGCTGCTCATTCAGCCGTGTGGAACAAGGAGAGTGAGTATTGTCTTCTGTACCGTATCGTGCTGCTTCTTACAGTGTCACAGGGTTCGTGAATGCGCAGTACCGGTTTGTTATGAACCCAAGCGGGGACTATACAGTCCACTTTGCGGATCCAGACATGTGAGGTTTCTGAAATATACTTCAACCACCCACATCTAACTGTTGATCTCCGAGTCAGCTTTTTCCAATGGCACGATATATTGCAGGTCATCATTCCACGGTCCTCGGCCCTAGCGTCTGCTGCTGTTGTCGACGGAGAGAATTATGTACAGGAGGAGGGGGTTAGAACCTGTCCCATCTGTTTGTCCCCTCCGACTGCTCCGCGGATGACAAAATGCGGGCATGTCAGTAAATGTCTTCTACTACATACCAACGACTGAATATCATTTTTCAGGTATATTGTTTTCCTTGCATCTTACATTACCTGAGCATGTCGGATAAACTCAAATGGGTGCGATGTCCGGTCTGCTTCGATACGGTCAACGAGAAACAGTTGAAAAGCGTCAAGTGGTATGATGGACCTCAGTTCCAAGAGGACGAACCTGCTGTTGCCAGTGGCTCCTCGCATGTCACACAGCTTTTGGACCATGAGGCGACTCCTCGAGCTGGAACCGCAATGCGGATGCGCCTAATGCAACGTCCTCAGATGACAACCCTTGCATTACCACGCTCGCATACTTGGCCATCGGACTTAATTCCACCTCATCAGGCTCCTTTTCACTTTCTTCCGGATGTGTACGACTATGCCAAGTTCATGCTTGCTACTCCTGAATATTTGATCGCTGATCTCTCCAACAATTTGGACGCGCTCGCCGTAGAACGCCGGATGATGGCTAGCATGCAAGATGAACTCAGTATTTCGTTTATTGATGCAGCTGATCAGAAGCTTCGCCATCAGATTGCTAAAGCAGCTGCATTAGAATCGCCACAGCTGAAGGAAGCCATCAACAGAACTCGCAAGGATCACGATGACATCATACGACGCCACAACCTTGAATGTGCACGCAAACTGGATGGGGAGATGAAAGGAGCTGCACTCCCCGAGGCCCCAGAAGCATTTCTCGCCACAGGTTCAAACTCTGGGATTTTCCTATCTTCGCACACTCCTTTGTCGACCCCTGCCACTTCCAAATCGACACCAGAACTAGAACCCTTTTTAACTCTCTCTGCCAATGCTTCTAACAATCGTAGTCACAGACAACGCCGTAACATTAACCCTCCTCCACCATCTACGCAGACCTACTACTACTACCAAGCAGCATCTGGCCTGCCCATCTATTTACACCCTCTCGACATCAAGATCCTCTTCTCACATTTCAACAGCTATGCTTCATTCCCAGACACGATTACAATCCGCGTAGAATCTGCTACTGAAGGCACCGTCAACGACGACCTGCGCAAGAGGTGCAAGTACCTTGCACACACGCCAGAGGGTGCAGATGTTGTTTTCATCGAGGCGGACTTGGAAGGAGTTGTGGGTCAAGAGGGCCTCAAGAATTTTGAAGGGGCGATCAAACTCCGCAAGTCAAGGAAGAAGGAGAAAGGTAGGAAGGATGACCGCGCACGTGCGCGTGCAGAAGAACGTGAAAGAGAGAAGGTTGTTGCGCCGTGGACGGAGTCTGTGTTCTCCCTGCCTCTTTATCCCGTTGTTCATACCGTGGAAGTCGAGGGGATAGCAAGTCACGAATCCTCCACCCCCCAAATGAGCGGTGCTTGGGGTTCGAGGAGCTTTGCGTCTGCTGTCCACTCCGCGTCGGGCACAGATCTCAGGCATCCGAATACACACAATCGCAGTGCAACTCAGGAAATCGGGGACGAGTGGGAATTAGATGCAGCTTGGCACGAACTTGAGCAGCGAAGCACAGCCGGACAAGGGAATAAGAAGAAGAAGGGTAACAAACTTGTCGTCCTGGGTGGCGGAGCGGGGGGACGAAGGCGATAGATTTTTATGCTGGAATGATTAAGTCGCCATCTATTATCTTCTTTGTAACAACAGCTACAGCATCACTTATTTTTAATTGTTGAAACGACCCAGTGATTTTTTACAGCTAGTCGGTTGGCCATGAGTCATGCCAGTGATCTCTGAACGTTAGGCCGGAGCATTGATAAACTTCAAAGAGTACTATATTAATTATTGGTGAAGGGTATTGTGAGATTGCGCCTCGAAGTTGGTACCACGGCGTACAGGTACTACATGTTCCAAAACCGCTGGCAGAGAAACTGATATCTCAGGGAAGATACACGTGAAGTCAAAATCTGATATCAGTATAACCATAATCTCAACCACTAGATCGATCAAAAAAAAATGGAAATAAAAATACCCGCAGGTAAATCTGATGAGTGTGTTAACACTGAGAAATTTCAAAGGTCTGTGTCAAGATGCATACAACTGTATTTTATTCAGGATTAAGGAGTTTCCGAGTCACAGGTTACAGGCTGCTGGAAATACTTGCACACGACCAATTAGTTCTGGGCCATAGCAGTGCCAGGATGTCTGTAAAGATCATTCATATGCGCCAACAAGAATCACAGGGCTAACCTCCTGCCAGCGCTCGTATTTAATAAATGATGATTGGACCGTATCAAATGTGCCGTAGCGTATCAAGCGATTCCAGGCTGCGTAGAGTTGGCTGTTAGAGGTCCGCATTGGAATACAGAATCAGCAAGTCAGCCTGAGGGCTGCTGTGATTGCACAATGTTATTAATTAGCACAAGCAGGTATTAGACAGTATTCGCTAGCGAAGTGTGCTGTATGTCGTTTCTCACCGGGGTGAGAAGGGCAGCTTGGAACGAGTTCGTTGAACGAACAGAATTGAGTCAATTGTGGTGCAATATGTGACAACGAAATCACCGAGGAATTTCCACTCTGAGCCTACTTTCACACGAAACATTACTATTCACACGCTCCCAGCCTCCCCTAGTACTACTGAATCAACGCCCATCGGTATCACCACCGTCTCCAAATCCTCAAGAAAACGTCAAGATGGTGAGTCTTGCCAGTTCGACGTCCGACACATGCGTGGAGTTTCATGAATGAAAAAATTGGATGGAATTGAGTGGTTGATGGGTGGATGCAGATGATATATGTTGGATGACAGTGTTCAACGGGAGTTATTTCGCGTGTCTTGCTAGTATACTTACTGTTTCGCATTCGCTGATGCCCTTTTAATCCTGTAGACAAAAGGTTTGTTTTGTTTGCATTTCACGGATCGGTTTTTTGATGTTTCCTGGATCTTCATGTTGATCAGGTACTTCTTCCTTTGGGTGCGTAGTCCTTTTCCCTTCGATCTGGAGTATATCTCATACGGATGGTTTCTATGTAGTAAGAGGCATACGAAGTCCCACACACTCTGCCGGCGCTGTGGTCGCCGTGCGTTCCACAGGCAACATAAGAGTACGTTTTGACACCTTTTTGCGAGGCACTATCTGACCTTGTGTTCGCTCGTCATTGCCCTGCTACCGTACCACCATCCTCATCTACGCCGAACGACTACATCATTGTCATCAACTAGCCTGTGCCCAGTGTGGCTACCCTGCGGCAAAGTTGCGCTCGTATGAGTGGGGTCAAAAAGCCAAGCGCAGAAAGACCACTGGTACCGGACGCATGCGCACGCTCAAGGATGTATCGAGGAGATTCAAGAACGGATTCAGGTGCGTCCTATTCCTATGCCCGCCGCAATCAATATTTTAATCGTATGGACTTGATACAGAGAAAACACCGTCGCGAAGAAACGTGTCAGGCCAACCGCAGAGGCATGAGTTTGAGCGGAAATGCGATACCGCGCTTGCATGTTGTTTTACATACTTGAGAATTTTTAGCCTATGCTGCTCCCACCATTTTCTACGCTCGCACAGAACATATGATTCATGCCATGCCTCCTTGCCGATCGTAGGGCCTCAGTGAAGCGTTGAATGTCATTTGGCGAGTCTCATCTTTCTGACTATATAACTGCTCGTCCTCGTCCCCACTCCTTACGATCTCAAGGTCACTAGAACCCCTAAAGTTTGTACACATGGCAATCTATCAAACGATCATCTCAATCAGGATGTTGTACAGTTGTAGGTACCCAGTTGTACGAGTCAAGAATAAGACTTCATTCCGAGGTGGTACCGTAAACTCAATAGGTTGAACCTTGATCTTATCCTACTACCGCTCTCACATGTCAAAGGTGCACTCGCCGAGGTCCATATAGCCCATCATCACATCCCTTTCGTTCTCACCCTCAGCACTCGATAGCGATACCAGATCTAAGGACGAATCCGTCTCATCAGCTAAATCTAGTCAACCCCTCCCACCACTTCCCCCGAATATTCAAAGCTGATATCACATTCGACTTAGTGTTTATCAGTGTCATTCAGAATGACTAGCCTTACTCTATCCCTGTCGAGATCGAACACGCATTCATCTGGTCGCAAGTACCCACCTTCCATCCTGACGGAAATCGATGCATGGATTTGACAGATGGTGGGTGTAGGTTACGGGCAGCGACGAGCTTCCACCCTCACCGTCCACCCTACCGGAACCTCTGCCTGCCCTAGCGGAGTGGGGAATCACAGTGGACATTTTAGTTCGCAGTCCCAGGGGCAGTCTAGAGATCGATTGAAGAGATGGCGAGGAATGCTGGAAGGGAAATAGATGGTTTTGTGAAAGGAAGGTGGGTGGAAAGCGAATGGGAGACTGCATGGTTTATCAATCCCTCAGTGAATAAATGAGCTCTGGCTAAGCTGCGTCAGACGCTAAGCATGTGCAGACGCTGCAAAGCGTTCGTGAACTAGCACATGTACATGTGTTTGCGCAACACTTATAGATTAGACCGATATTAGACATTAGAATGCTCATGCTCAAACTGGTGAGACTCAGATATTAGTTGACATTGTCAGATTTTGTAAGCACAATGCTCCTTTCCTGTGTATAAAGCGGCCTCGGGCGCAATTGTATCTACCACCTCATTTTTGCCGCTCTTCACAGTGTCATGTTGTGCGATTGCGTGAACAGCATTTGTCGACCGCATTGGAGAAGACTGCTCGACAACATTTGAACTCGTAGCAGCCACTACAACCTTTGAGGGCACCATTAACTTACTCTTCCTACAAGACGTCGGAAGACGCTGATACCTGTCTTCGTCGCTCATTCCTTTTCCCTCTCAATATCTACGTTGACGAATTCAATGACACAATTCTAACAAACCATCAGGCGATTATTGTACTAAGTTTCGCAAACAGACATGAAGCACACACGTCACTCATAATATAAAACACTTACTTTAGTTCGGACACCTGAAGGAAGCCGAACACGCTCCATTGAACGCGCCAGAACACACCCGACTACCTTGCAATGCTAACCCATCCTGGAGTGCCTCCCCATCGCCTAGATTTAAAACAAAACTGCGTGTGCGCCATTCAACGAAACCTCTCTGTAAAAGAAGGATTGGTTAGAAATGCGCGGGTGCACATAGTGGCTCTACATCGTCGTTTTTGACTCATCAATACATTTGAGAGCCACTGCATTCCCCGTGCTAACTTTGCGTTCCTTCCAAATCGTTCATCGTGGACGGTAAATCGAAGACAGTTTCCCTTGCGGCCTGCGTATGCAACCGTGTCAAGGGTTACAGACGCTGGCGCGCACCGTACTTGACCTTCGAACGGATCCTTTTAATCACGGTCAATTGTGAGAACGCGAAGAGACACAGGACAGTGCAAACATTGTATTTCCTGAATTGCTATTATAAAAATCAATGCATAGTACATATTATCGTGGTTACATGGAGCCGACCGAAGGAGTGTCCTTGTTACGATAAAAAGTAATGTACAGCAATCTAAAGCAATGTAATCACCCCAATTCATGTTCGGCTCAGACCCATATATTGTTTTACATCATTTTATTGTTTTATAACGTCATATCTAGGAAAGGAGCACCGGCTGGGGATATCTGAGTCTCACCAGTTTACTGATGTCATAGAGCTCTACGATTTGTTTGTCTTTGCGAACGAGTTTCATCTTATTCACCACTATCTTCACGACATCGCACCATTCGATCATGGCATCGAGTCCTTTGAAAAAGAGCCAAGCTATTCGCAGCGGCAAGAAATAAAAATCGGAGCTGCATACCAATGTTTCCGCATGCAAGATTCTTTTCGTTGGTCCGACGACTTGGTAACGCACAAGCATCCCGGATGACGTGCAAATGTTCTGCCCTGAGTGGATGCTTGTACACGAGCGTATTCACCAGAAATACGTAAGTTGGCGTCGTAGGTGCCAACGCACAGAGCAAAGAAGTCTAAGCAAGAGGTTTGTCATCGAATACGATAAGAATAAGCTGGGAAACATACTGCGGTGTTGTTGCAGAGTCATGTATAATCTTTGAGAGCGTATTTTCCGAACAGGGAGCGACAAGAACAATGTCAGCCCACCTCCTCAACTCGATATGTAGGCTCGGATCTCTAATCTTGTATGTGAAAAAGAGAAGGTTATTGCGCCGTGGCTGGAGTCTGTGCCTCTTGATCCCGTTGTTCTACCCCCCAGATGAGCGGTGCTTGAGGTTCGAGGAGCTTTGGATCTGCTGTCCACCCCGCATCGGGCACAGATCTCAGGCATCCGAATACCACAATCGCAATGGAAGTCAGGAGATCGGGGACGAGTGGGAATTAGATGCAGCTTGGCACGACCTTGAGCAGCGAAGCACAGCCGGACAAGGGAATAAGAAGAAGGATAACAAGATTGTCGTCATGGGCGGCGGAGCGGGGGGACGAAGGCGATATATATTTTTTGCTAGAATGATGAACCATGTCTTCTTCGTAACAACAGCTACACTTTTTTTTATTGACGCAGTAGCTAGACGGTCGGCGTTTGTTGAGAATTTGCAAGCATGTACATGTGACGTGTATGTTTTGAAAGTAATAATACCATATGGTTCTGTGTACCACAAGACCAGCCGTCGTGCTAGTGATCCCGGAGCGAATTTAGTTTAGGTTGCTGGCTGCTAGACCAACTAATTCTCATCAGAACTCAAAACATGACGTCATTTAGTGCTACGTGTTACTTACTCCGGTTGAACGACGTCAGACTTATCGGCGGCGCTTACTTGTTCGCAAGACGCCGAGCGAATTGTTCCGGTGACAAACAGCCGTTATCATAATGTGGAGCAGATCAAACACATCGTTACCGCCGATAATTTCCGTTACATAAATTGATATACATCATGCCTAGCGTCCTCGAAGAAGAATCGAGCCTCCAGTAGTCCTAAACCATTGGTTAGAACTCACTGTGCGGATATTGAACGTGCCAGTATTAATATCATGTACAGGGTGGTTTATGAACGTGTCCAACAGAGTTGCGTCGTCAGAGTGATGAAAATAAGTAAAAAAATATCAGAGTCTGGGAAGTAGTAAAGATGCCAGCTGTTATCAAATTACACGGAAAAAAAGTTCACTTGATCCAATTGGGGGGTGGTTGTGCAGCACGAAACGTGATCTGAAGTCGACTGGTGGACAACACGCCAACATCTGGTGACACAAGCACAGAAGAATGCCGATGCATGGAGGATGAGATCCCGAAGGGGACATAATCAAGTCGGCGATTGACACCACTCGTTAGAGACAATCTTGGAAGTAGTGGGCCATGTTCAGAGTGTATGATAAGCGCAACAAATTTTGGAATACGAACCTCCATTACGCGTAGGAGATAGCCCATGGTCTCCTTTCAAGGACGACGAGGTCGCTGAGTGGTAGGTGAGTTATGAGATTGTTTTCGTGCCTCCTCCTCCATTCGACCCAGCTTGCGTCTCGCTTTCTCTTCTGCAACTCTCCTGGACTCTGTCCACAATTCGAGAGTGTAGTCATGCAGAGTTTTGGAGTATGATATCAATGGATCCTGTTTAAAGCTAGACGTTGGACTGGACATGGGCGCTGATGCAGAATCAGGAAGAGTAACGAAGCGGGCGAGGGATAAGCTTTCGGAAAAACAAGAACAAGAATAAAACGCACCGCAAGAGGGAAATATATACGGTGACTCAATGCCACATGAGCGCGACGCGAACCATTCGGATCACTTGGGCCGTCCCATTCGCTCCACAACATATATCTTGTCCCCACGGCATCACACCTGCCGTTGCAACCTCCATTTATTTACTCCACGTCGTTCGACTCACGTGGCAACGCTAGGACGCAATTGACTCTGCTGCCCTGAAAGGGCAGTAGGGCTTGAAGAAAGGAAGAGGACGAACAAAGAATTCCTCGGATCTGTCATGCCTACATCTCCTCAACTTTAATTAGGAGGGTCACTTCGAAAGTTGATCATCTCACACTGCTTGTACCCCAATTTTGAACATTGGAGTAAAGTTTACACATTTACAATTGCCCTGCCTTCCTAGTATGTCACTTTACTCATCTCGCAACAGAACACGGTCACTCATCTTTTAGTATATCTCAGGGGGACCGTTCATGGACAATAAACTTCATTTGTTCTGCGCCGGAGGGAATTCTAGTGATGTAAAGAACTCACAAGATCTAATTGGTTGCTCAAACTTAAAGTCCAGAACCGACATAAATAGCTAAGCTGGTCGTGAAGTCAGCTTGTGTCAGCTCCACTGGCACATCAGTCTCTACCTTTGCAGGCGCAATCGCGGCTGCAATTATTCTTTAGATGGGTGTCGAGTGCTAAACGGGTATCACCAAGGACCCAAAGGGTTCTATCAATTGTCCGGAAATTGAAGTTGAACAACGTTCAACAACAAACGTCATCGGTTCCAAACATAATAATGAGGAAAAAACCTTCAAAACACTTCGCACACTTTCCGGCTATGCAGGCAGTTTGAACGAAAAATTAGAGCACTGTTACTCCTGGAGAGTAAGGTTCATGTAAGTCGCCTTTGATGTCTGATATATGGTAGTGGAATAAGTACGATCTATAAGGTAACATAAGTCCATCAATTTCACACCAAAAAGGGTCGGGAATGGTGGAAATGTGAAACGGGTGTTAGCCAAGAGAAAGCACGAACAACGCGTCACGCGTGTGTTCGCGTAGATGTACTCCGTTTAGGCAGGATGACGTCTCTCGCGTGGACATCAAGGGCCACGTGTATGTCGTGATATTTCCGCAAGTCAATTGCCTCCGTTTTGGCCACCCCCGCTGTATCATTCGGAAGCCAAATGATCGGTGCTGGGGCAAGTAACTCGGGCGCATACATGATACCCGACATCTCTTCGGCATGGTCCCCAAAGGATAACGGAGGAAGGTGAGGAGGAGCATCAGGATGCGTTCTGGCTGCCCGTTCTGTAGCGATTAGATCATTCAGGGTTTCTGTTCCTATAAGACTATATTAGTACATTGATGGTGTTTCAGACAAACGTTCGTACGAAGTGGCAGCGGACCACGATGACTTGAAGCCGATGGCATAACTGCTAACGTGAGAGACATCATTTCGAGGACAGAAGCCATTGAGCCTCTTGTGCGGTTCCCTCTAGCTGTGATCATGCTGCGATTCTCGTCATCGGTATCAGTACGATTATCAGACTCCAACGCCCTGCGAAATACTCTAAGAGACTCTTGGGTGTTCTCAGGTAACGCTTGGAGGCTTGCAAGCCTCGTTTTGTGCATGGTGTGAACTTCCACTATCCCCGCCACAACGAGAGCTATGCCCAAAAGTATTCCTCCTTCTATCCAGAGCGCCGACTGAGAAAAATTAAACCTAGAAGTAGAGGCTGTAGCGCAAGGAGTGTGCCCAATCGCTTCAGCAACCAGATCTGCAGAAGCCCCCCAGTCTCCGAAAGAGTTCGGGCGTAAACATATCCAACAAGATATCTATGAGCTGAGAAGCGGTCATTTCGCTCTGCGGTATGGTATGAAACAAAATGACGCACCAACAAAAGTCAAAAATAGAAGAATCACAACAGCCGGCCCGATCAAAGGGAAAATGAGAGAAAATGCCGATGCAAAAACCATGGACAATACACAAGCACTTGCAGCATAAGAAGCGTCGCAAGTTGTCGGATATACAGCTGGTCAATGATATAAGTTTATCGTAATCGAAATTGAGTTAAGCGTCATACCTCGGAAACGCTGTCTTGGGGTGACGGCGTCTTGTTCCGCATGAAGAACACACCACAATCGGAAGGGTTGTAACAACATTAACCCAGGGAATATAACAGCGACATTGATGACGAAAACGAAAGCAAAAGCGCTCATATAGACATAACCGGTTGCGACCGTTTTAGCAATGTCAACCTCAAGGCTGAATGCCTCTAACGCGAAAAGGAGAGCACCGGCGGTGATAGTAAATGCGGCAACCATAACTGTTATAGTGTAAAACACAAGTTTGACGGCGAGCATTCGAACTCCGGACAGGGATACAATACCACTCCATCCAGCTGCCCCTATACCATACCCTGATGAGCATTACACTTGGTAAGCATGCCGTGAATACACCTACGTTTTACGATCGTGAGTGCAATCACCGTGAAAAGTGTAGCGCCAACCGCGGGAGCAAGGGATGTTGCCAATCCGGAGACAAGGTGCCCATGGTCTGAAAGGGGGCGAACGAAAGGTAAATAATGCTCCACACTAGAGGCGGTGCCGAGGGCAAGTACCGCAACAGCCGTGACTATACGGAGTTTCAACATCGATATTTCCTCGATATATTGGGAAAACGTAACTTACGACCAGCGGCGAGGAGTATATTAACCACCACCATAACCAACCAAAAGGCTGTAGAATCCAGCAGCGTTGTTCGGCTCTGCAGTGTGTCCCAACGCACGTCTTCCTTTGCCCTGCCCTCTATGAGCTCTACAGCATGCATATGGCGCAAACCACGCCCGATGATAATCCAACCCTTGACTGGCGCGCCATCTGCGATATCTGCATAGGAATCTTGTTGAGCCTCGGCAATCTGCATGTTGATGAGCTTCAGCCGGGAACGCCATTGGTTGATTTCGGTATAAACAGCACCGAGGTTATTGTAGTTAAGGTCAGAAGCAGGTCGAACAAACGGCTGTCGAGGCTGCAGGCGTAAATGGGGTGGCGGAACATCCTCAACGGGAATGTTGTCTTTCGGTCGAATTCTTAGAGGAAAGGTCTCCCGGCGGTCGGATGACGTGTCAAGAGGCCTCTGACGTTGCCTTTGGGGCGCAGGCTCTTCCTGTGGACTGTGTGCTGGGCCAGCACGAGGTTCCTCGCCCAACGGATTGCCGAAATCAATCCCGCGAGTGAGGACAACCCAATCATCATTAAGGGACCCCCTAGTGTCCAACGACGACTCCACACTTAGATATTCAGTACCTGTCCCAGTTCCACCGCCACCACTTTCAGATGATACTCTGCCATGGTTTGGCCTGTAGTACTTTGGGTCAGGAACTGATATCGACGGCTCTCCGAGTTCCTCCGTCTTTACATGGCTCCCTGATGGCACGGCATTGTAGGATGCCGAACTGCTGTCCGCCTCCTGGAAGCGACTGCCCAAAATTCGCTGTTTGAATGATTCCGTCAGACTAATAGGCCTGTGGATGCTGTCGGTAAGTCTCCCGCCATCGACGCTTTTCAGGCCACGTAATTTGTAGTACTGTGACGGGGCCACGAACGAGGTAGGAGCCAAAGACGAGTTAGCCTGAGCAGGGTTGTATCTCCGATGGCGTGGACGGTTTCTCTGCAAGTAACTGTCAGTCCAAGAGATATGAAACGGTACACTGAAGTGATCACCGATCCAACTAGAACACGAGGCCTGCCTATGTGAGGTCTAGATGGCGTTTCTTCAATCCCACTGGGAGCGGGAATTTCGAGATCAGCAATGGAGGGGTCGGGCGTCGAAATCTTGAAAGATGATATATATGTTGTTTCCGCAATTTCAAGGTTATCTAGAATTTCATCTCGTTCTTCAATGAGAAGTGCCAAATTATGGGTGTCGCTGGAGAATGTTGTTCCATCAGTGTCCATGAATATTTGTCTTGCGCATCCTCTTACCATACAGTGAACAGACTTTGGACGTCAACCTCGAATGCTGGATCCTGAGGATTCTGACAGTAAGACTGAGTACGACGTGAGAACTGTGGCAATCGGTTGTTGGACCGAGAAGAGCCTCCCAAGGAAGAACTGAGTCCAATTTTGACAAGATAATCCTTGACACGTTTCTCTCCCCATCCTGCAAAACCGGGGGCTTTTCTGGAGCTCAACCAACCCATTTCCTTCCCTTCGCACCGCACTTCTAACCAGCGCCGGCGGAATGCAACGAGGTTGTTGATTTCTTTCAGTATTTTATATAGTGCGGGCAACGTGGCAGTAAATACAGCCAAGATAGCAAGAATAACAATGCGCAGTCGAGCTTTCGAAGCCTGGTTATCACCATTAAGCGCATCTAGTGCCGAGTAGGTGGTATTTGCAGAGGCTGAGTTGGCTTCTAGTAGCTGCAGGAGACGTAGCAAGCTGAGGTCTTGGATTGTGGAGTAAACTCCAGTAAAATTAGGGTTGCCTGCCGAGTGCGCAAGGCATGGCGTAGACACGAGGTATATCGGCAAGGCGCCGCCAAGGCCCACTAAACTCCAGCCAAGCACGATGATAAGACATGTCCACAGAGTTCGTTGACTCAATTCCTCGTCAGATGGAAATAGGCGAGCGTCCACTGGAGCTGACCTTCCAGCGTTAGAGACGTCTGAAGGTGTAGGTGGAACAAGTGGTACAGAGGGAAAGAGGAATGCGCCGAGACTCGAACTTAACCGATGCGGTCGCAGCCTACAGACGAGTTAGCACATACTACTACAGATACTAATGTCCTACTCTTGTTGCACAAACCACTCTCTAAGCGCATATATTTGTCGGTAACGTGGACGTAGTGCAGCAAACAGCAACTGCCAGACTAATTGAGTCTGGGCACACAACAGAAAATTATCAAGTAATAACTCACCCAAATGGCAAGGCCGACACTCGTCGGAAGCACCACGGTCGCGATCACTCCGTCCGAAGCTGCATCTAGACCATCTCCGATACACACAGGCCGAATCTGCGTGGCACTTCGATACGAAAAGACATGGAATGAAGAATCGGATCCCGAGACAACAGCAGTTGAATATGACACAAATGTTGAGGTAGATTGGGTTATAGCGGGGTATGAAGGGGTATATATCGCGGGATATGGGCTTGAAGATAACATTGAACCATCAGATTTTGGTGTTACAGACAGTAAATTTGACATGAGTGATAGTTCATCAGAAGGAGTGAGTGAACGAGCAGTTCCAGAGGCGGTTTCGGACCACACTTGGCTTTGACCGTCCACTTGAAGTCGTCTAGGTCGTAGCGCCAAACTGGCGTCTGCGTGAATAGTCATAACAGCCCTCGACTGGACGTGTATACAATCGCAACAAGTAAGTAACAAATAACTAGGAGCAAGCACAGTGGAGATTGACAATTTTGTTTCGGTGACCGGGTCGTAAGAAGGTTCAAAATTTCTGAATGATGAACCGACTAATATTAATTATTGTATGCCCATATTCGGTTCAGTAACCGAGTCCATTGGACATGTCAGGTTTCATGTGCTCACACCAAATCATTGCCTTGTTTGCTCCTCTCAGTTTAAGAATCGTGCTGGGTGATGGATTTTATCGTTGGATCCTGTGTACTCTCCGACTCTGACTCTTACCAGGACCTTATGGTTTACCGCGGTATGCAATATTGAAACAATTCAAGACTAGTTTACTCTAATGTGTGCTCCTTCAGATCTTCAGACATTGTGTGATACTGTAGTTTCTAAGACGACCCATCAACGAAAGTATGAACCAAATGTCTTATTTTCAGATGGTTTGGCACACCAGGCTTGATTGTGAAGTCCACAGACCATGAGGATATATAGCTGTGTTTTATCATCAAAATGCACATGTTTTTTTGCCATAGCCAGACAAGAACTCACTCGTGAACACGAACGAGAGTGTTTAGTACAGTGCATAAGACTCGCAGGCCCATGCAGCGTCTCGATGAATAAATATCCCCTGTCCGTCCTCGAGGGTCACAAATACTTTATGACCTCTAACCCATGGAGCAAGTTCCCTTTTAACTGGACTCATCAATTCTTTCGAATGGCGCCGTTTCTTCTTTTGCCCGTGTCTGAGCAACCAGGACTTGAACGTTTGCCGTGAAGAAGCAACAGTATGTTCCTGGTAGTGGCGATTCTGCACCCTGCTCTGTGATCCACCCATGATACTAAAGAAGTGACTGGTCAATAAAGGGTCAGCACTAAAAGCCTTATGTTCAAACTTAAATCTTACAGATTGCTTTGAAGGTGTGTGAAAGCAGGCTGACTTACTAAATGGACCAACGAAAGATGGTGTATATAGGTGTCACTGCACTCAGGGCTTTGGACCGGAATAGATTCCCCTTCGTAGTTGCGATGCCGGCGTGAGATGCGTAATGCGCGGTGGTGCTCGGCCAACATTTAGCCAGTATGTTAATCAATGTGGTATGGGAATAAGAGATATCCATTAGATGGGAGACAGGTCACGGTTCCAGAGTAATTATATTTCAAGTCAAAACTTGAAATTGTACGTGGAGCTTAAGCTTGTCGGGAAATGTAAAATCAGTACTATTTGGTGGTAAGTATCGGTAGTCACACACCTAGCTACAAAGTTCCTTACCGATATAAAATAGGAGTCTAATTCTGCAGTCATACTTTGACGCAGTGGCTTTGCAAGGCTTACAACCTGAGCCGTACAGTGAGGTTGAGCAAAATTTGAAGTTGTGCTTTCCATGAATTGCCTTTCTGGTCACCTGACAATCATCCACGTGGCGTGTTGGAAGCTCTAATTGACTGCTAAATACTGCTCTTTCGCGCGAAATCAAGAGGGGACATTCAAATGGCAAGTACTGCTCTGAAGCATGTAAGTTCTCAAAGACTGGTCTTTCATGCTACTACTGATAGGTCGGTGGCCCAGGCAACCGCGCCAACAACATTGCAGCAAGCACAAACGGCTGCATTGCTCGCGATGCTTAACCTGAACGCTCCGTCAGATCCGAGTCCCGTTCAACGACCAGGACACCATCGGGAAAAGCTTCGACCGGACTCAAGGTTTCGACAGTCACTGGGCCTCCTGTGTGGAAGGTCTTGGTGCTGGACCAACAAACGAAAGACGTGTTAGCAACTGTTCTTAGAGTCCAAGACCTTCGTGACGTCGGCGTCACGCTCCATGTGTAGGTACCAATCATTTGTTGTGATATTACTCGCATCTGAGTTCTGCATAGACAATTACACTCTTTACGCCCTTCATTACCAGACGTTCCGGCCATTTACTTCGTTGCCCCTACGCTCGACAATGTAAGACGGATAGCTGAAGACCTCGACAAATGCTTGTATGAGTCCTTCCATCTCAACTTTGTAGGACCTCTCCCCCGTGCCTTACTCGAAGAGCTGGCGGCCTGCGTCGCGAGCGCCGGAACGGGTGACTTGGTTGAACAGGTAGGTATCTTGCGCATGACGTTCTGTTTTCAGTGTGCTGATGCACGCTTCCAGGTTCTCGATCAATATCTATCATTCATCGCACCCTCTCCCTCACTATTCTCATTGCTGTCACCGCTTCCTCCTATCATGCCATCTAGTCAACCAGGGTCGTCCCAGGCACAACCTGTGACATCTTACACACTCCTAAACTCTCCATCGTCTACCGAACAACAAATAGAAGAAGAAATTGAACGCATATCCAATGGTCTCTTCAGTGCTGTTGTTACAATGGGTGAGTTCGGTATATTGATGTATCGTCGATGGGTGGCTTGAATATCTATCGCATGGATAAGGCCATGTCCCCATCATCCGCGCGCCCAAAGGCAATGCTGCGGAGATGATAGCAAAAAAGCTCGACATCAAAATACGAGATGCGATTCTTTCGGCTTCCCGAACTCATGGGACCACATCATTATTCGCGCAAGATGCATCTGGCTTGTCGAATCTGCAGCGACCACGTGTGTTTGTTCTATTTTTCATATTAAACTACTGAAGCCGTTCCAGTGCTGCTGATTCTTGACAGGAATGTTGATCTCGTTTCCATGATCTCACATGGATGGACGTATCAAGCCCTTGTATCCGATTGTCTAGAGATCAAGTTGAATCGCGTGGTTGTCACTCAACCCCAGAAACGTTCATATGATCTCGATTCTAAGGACTTCTTCTGGGCAAAGAATGCACCAAACCCATTCCCTCAGGTTGCTGAAGAGATCGACACCGAACTCAACAAATACAAGCAAGATGCTGCCGAAATCACGCGATCTACGGGTGTCAGTGATGTTAATGACATTTCGCAAATGTACGTACTCTTAAAGCTTCGGCAGCCTATTTATTAACATAAATTGTAGTGACGTATCTTCCAATGCTGCACACTTGAAGACTGCGATCACACAACTACCAGAGCTGACTGCGCGGAAGGCCGTGCTCGACACTCATATGAACATAGCCACAGCATTGCTGGAGCAGATCAAGAAGCGTGCGCTTGATGAACTTTTCAGCACTGAAGAGGCTATCAGCAAACAGGTGCGGTCCTCATCCAATTATCTCGCTAATCCTCGTATTAATTTATATGTAGACCGTTGCTTCCATTCTAGAGATGCTCCGCTCTCCTCGTCCAAGCGGCACCTTGACACCGGAGGATAAACTACGCCTGGTTCTAGTTTTCTACTTGTCTTCGCCAGACAATGCGATCGCAAAGGACGATATTGTCGAGTTGGAAAAGGAGTTAAAGAATGCAGGAGCTAATACGGAATCATTCGAATACGTCAGACGCACGAGGGAAATCTCGCGGATGACAGTAGCCACTGCTGTCGGAGGAACCTCCACGCCCGTTCTCGGTGCAGGCCAAGGAGAACTCTTCAGAGGCTTCACAGCATTCGGAAATAGAGTCAGTGTTATCCTTTGCTCTCTAGACCGATTGTAACATTGTTATTATCTAGCTCACTGACCGACTTAAAGAAGGAGGTCTCGACAATCTCATCTCGGGCGTCAAGAACTTCCTCCCAGCGAACAAATTGCTCCCTGTTACCCGAATTACTGAAGCGATCATGGACTCGTCTGCAGCTTCGAACCAGTCGCTGCAAGAAACAGATGATTACATTTTTCTCGATCCCCGAGCCCCTCGACACACCGGCCTCGGTCTTTCAGGAGGTCCAGGCGGTCCAGGAGGCGGTGCGTCTGGAACAGGTAGAGCGAAGCGGATGGCATTTGCAGAAGGTATGGTATTCATTGTCGGAGGGGCAGGTTATATTGAGTATGGAAACCTGGAGGAATGGGCTACGAAGACTGGAAAACGGGTCACTTATGGTGGTACAGAGATTATTGACCCAGGTGCATTCGTCAGCATTCTTCAAGATCTTGGGAGATCCACTGCATGATACAAGATTGTACCCCCTAGCTAATAATACAATGGACTTTGAGATAGATGATGCCAGAAAAGTTCATGACTGCTGAGTGCTGAACCGTATCAGTTGGGGACCAATTACCCGTCAGGCGATCACTTTCGGTTATTTTGGCGCATAGCCAGAATCTGAACAAGGCGGATACTAGGTGGAAAACCTTAGCCAGACGCCATGATGTAAAATTTGAAATCACTTACAAGATGTTGATCATATCGAGCTCAAGGGCAACAGATTCTTTTACAGGATCCTTGGGAATGACACCCATCTCCGCCATACGTGCGTGTTGCAAAATCTTTTGAGTGCTGGAGGGAATAAGTTAATGACCGTATATGAAATGAATTGGAGCCATACTCATAGAGTACAAGCCCACCAAAGACGGCAAGGCCTCCATAAAGGGAGAGGGATTCCGCGACAGCGAGGCCACGCATACCCAACGGGAGAACAAGTGGAGCGAGTGAACTCAAAGCGACGACTGTGACACCAGCCAGCAGTGGTCCACCCATGTACAGAAATTTGTCATTCCTAGGTGCTGGTTAATTTCAATTACTCGTAACCAGTATAAAACACACCTGGCTGTGGCGCCCACGAAAGAAAGAGAGCCAACCACACCACACGTGTAGAGGGCTGCACGCGATAAAATAGCAGGACTCAGGAAGAAGAGCGGGCTTAGGGTTGCGGCTTGACACGCATTAAACGCCTGTATCACAATCAACTCAGATGCTAAAAGCCGGCATGATCAAATATACCAGCCAAAAGACGTGCTTCTGGAAGGTCTGCTCCGGTGGCGTGTAGAAGACACCCATCATGGATCCGATGCTACCCGCAAGACTAACACCGAGTACCACCCCTGCAAATAGAACTTCAGAATTGTTCCATGCTACTCTCATCTTCAAGCTCACAAGGGTTTGCGGACATGATTCTGAAGGCGACACCGGACCTAAACAAACTCCGAGCGGCGACTGCAGTCAACGTCAGGCCAGCCCCTGTGTATATGAAACTTTCATGTAAGTAGGATTGTTCAGCTGGGCTCAATCTATCGCGTGTGTCTCTATTCAAGAAACCTTCTGCTAGGATGACAGTGCCCGCAACAACAGCCTAGTGAGCCGAAGCATGTCAGGGAGAGGAGCATCATGATGTCAGGCCATATTACCGCTGTGATTCCAAAACGCTTCCAAGCATCTTGGGATGAAGAGGCAGTCACAGTGTGCCCGTCCGTTGTGAAAGAACGCGAGAAGCGGGAGAGTAGAGTGGGTGACAAGATGGTCGGGCGGTTTTGCAACGCATTTCGTATGTTCGCATTGTTTGATTGTGCGCGCATCAAGGAAGGCTGCGCACGAGGCCGTATGATTGCCTCTGGTACATTACGGCGCAGAGAAGAGCGTAAAGTCGATGACAGACCAAGACACAACATTATAACAAAGAAGGGACGAGGGGAACACTAAACATGCAAACACGGACGCCGGCACTATAACGGAACGCTTGCCGCCGGCATGCGAACTACGTCACCGCGGTGGCACCAATCAAAGAGCAGAGCAAACTGATTAGCAACAGCGGTACATAGCGCAATAATGATATGTAATGGAGTCCAGGTAGGAACGATAATGATCAGGAACTCTGAAGCGCCGGCACCTTGCCAGGATCAACAATAGCGACCATCTGACGTTCCAGAGCCAATGCAATCAAGCTAGTATCTCCCCAACTCTGCCAGTCAATCTCGAATATGCCAGACTTCTCGCCTGTATACCACGACCATTTCTTCTCTTTCGACTGAATGGCTCGGTTTCAGCAGATGAAATTCGGGAGAGAAATGACCCACCTTAACTTCATATACAATTAAAGAACCATCACCTCCACCAGTGACGACGTGACGCCCATCGGGGCTGAAGGTAACAGCGTAGACATGTTTGGTGTGGTCCGCAAAGACCCTGGTACAATCTCCAGTGACTGTATCCCACAGTCGAGCAGTGGCATCAAACGAGGCTCTGGTATATGTTATAAAGCGAATATTCACCAAGGCCACAGCCTAAACGTACGTTGCAACCAGTTCATGCTCACCAGGTCCAGTGACAGGACACCACTCTATAGAGGTGAGACACTGTTGGTGGCCACTAAGTACCATGGGCGCTGGTAGAGCTTTCTCAGAATGTATGTTTTCGATGTTCCATATACGTGCAGTGCCATCGTCCGCACATGATGCTAGCCGTGTGTGAGAAGGATTGCACTTAATAGAGTTGATCTCTCCTGCATGGCCCCTAGGAGAATATCAAGTCTTTCAACGTGATTTATCGGCGAGAGAACTTACTCAAGAGTGTGTAATGGCCCGGTAGCTGTCAAGGATACGATACGAACGAGTTGATCTGCGCCGCAACTTGCAAAAGTCGAATCGTCCAGCCACTCCACGTCCAAGCAGCAAGTATCTTCCCCCTCAAGTTCAACAGGACACCGACTGTCGTAGTTCAATGACATACCTCCGTGGTTACGATACTGTCGATGTATTCTCTTTTGCTTGACATCCCAGACACATGATGTGCAGTCTAGACTAGCTGTGACGATCCATTGGCCAGAGGGTGAAAATTTTGCAGCGAATATGGGACCCTACTGAACATGTATAAGAAGAAGGAAGGATTTTCGTTCTATCATACCTTATGGTGACTATCCTTGAAGTATGCTTCCCCACCCGCTGTGCAAATTCTGAGGATGGAATCATAGGAGCCGATAGCTACGAGTGAGCCATCATGATTCCAGTTCAATGCTGTCAAATCAGCCTGTGAAGTTAAAGTGAAGTTCGATAGAGTTAGAGTGGGTTGTATTGAGGCTGTGGGATCGCTGTTTGGTCCATTGGGTACGGCCCAATAATGTACAACAGCGTCACGCGACCTGTGTAGTAAGAGGTAAATGGCAAAAACAGAAGATCGATACCGGAGAAAGCACACCCAGAGACTAGCTGGCCTCTTGTAGAAGGATTCCACGCGACAACGAAAACCTGAGAGAGAACTATGAACAGGGCGCTGAAGATAATGAATTGATGCGCACTTCGGTCTTGTGAGCCTGTAACAACCGGACGGCGCCAGGACGTGCCCCGACAACACTAGGCTTGTGTTTAAGCCTTTTAGCGGGAGGTTCTGGTAATGCTTGCGGTGCGTCTGACTTAGCATCCTTTGGTTTTGGCCTTGGGGCGGGTGCACCTGTGATGGTTGAGGACAAAGTGGAATAAACACTGGAACGAACGCACCGTCGACGTTTATTTGCGCGTCTTTCTCGTCCTGCTCCTTCCTTGCTCTTTTCTCAGCGCGGGCATCTTCAGAAGGGGTCGTTGCCTTCCTTTTACCAGCAGTATCACCATTCACCTTGGAAGTATTTGGTTCGCGGACATTATTTGTGGAAGAAAGAGGCTGGAGTGAACATGCGTGAGGGTCTAGGAGTGAAAACGGAGCTGAACAATTTGTTGATAACTCGTCTCCCTTCCAATGGGCCTCGACCTCGGAGTAAAGGAGCGCTTTGCTGAGAAGTTCGATGAGCTCTCCGCGTGGAATATGCTTCTTAACGTGAGGAGACTGGTCGAGACGACCCTCCATTCGTATGGCGAAAGCAGAGTGCTGGAAGCCTGGGCCAACCAGTCAAATGATATAGATAGTAAGAAGAATCATCGGAACTGCACCAGAATCCAAAAAATAGGCATGTATGAGACAATTGACCTGATCCGCTGTGATGACAAGGGGCGCCGGCATACTGCTCTCAGTGTATATATGTGTGCGTTCAATCAAGCTTAGCAAGGTCAAGCAATTATGTAGCGGAGTTGCAAATCGACATTGGTCACTTTCCGAGTACTTAGCTAGGCTTTGCTTGGACTTGCATTGGGAGCTTGTTTTTATGTACTCATGGTAAACCGAATTTCTGCTTACAAGTTTTCTGTAGCCCTCGTAATGATATACGATAGCCCGCCGGGTCTGGTATTGGGTTGCGACGAACACTCGCGGGGTGGTAGACACTTACTACGGATCCGTCTCTGTCTCCGCGAAGAGTACATGTATTTTGAAAACCTCTCCACGGAAGTGGCTGCCTAAGCTTCACGATGCATCCATTCCGACGGGCAGATGATCTCGGTCCGCCAAGAGGAATTCACGTGGCTTGAGTCCATACGGCCGCCAGAGATAAGCACACAGCACTAATCTTTCTCACCAACGCCCAGGTGGTTCGATTTTGCTCATCATGTCTGAGTACGACCAAATCAATTTCGAGATACTTGAAGAAAACGATGATGATTATGATGGCCCCGACGCATATGTTGACGAGGAAGATGATACTGTCTTGGATTTAGAGGAGCTACAAGACTCGATACAGGAGCGCACCGGAGTCGCACAGGAATCAGCTATGTTACGTCAAATCTTTCCATGTGAGTCCACTTGCTGCAGGGCATGTTTCGCTCATGCGCCGCTTACCTGTAGCATTATTCAACTCGCAAAATGTACATCGGACTGACACTGGTAGTAACGGTAATGGAAGTGAACCCCGACAGCTCAGGACCATCAGTATCCGGGACTTGCAGATTTTGCTGAATTTACGTTCTGTGGAGTCTCCTGTTAATTATGAAGAAGATGACGACGACGACGAAATTGGACACGCAGGAGAATGGCACCAGCCATGGTTCCCTCCGCACACGGAACCCCAGCAGCTAGGAGTCGAACTCCTCATGGGAGGAGAATTTGGTTCTGTGAGTTCAAAGATCAGGAATAGGAGAAAAAAAAGGAATATCTCGCGAATGATCCTCGACCAGTCCTCGCGACCTCGAGGAGCTCTTTCTAGAGAGAGTATGACTAGTGTCCGCTACTTTCTCGTATTTCATGCAACCACCTGAACTTGTTACAGGATCTCATTCCGAACACGAATGGAACTGCTGTCGCGTCTTACGCCGCAAATATTTACTGTGGGCAATTCTCGAAAGGTCAACAACTGTTCGTTCCCTTTCTGGTTCATCACTTGATGTCACTCAACAGATTATTCGTTTTACTACACCTGCTGCCAAGGTGTGTGGTATGCTGCTCTTGCGGGACAAGCAATTCAAACTACTCTCAAGATTTTCGCCTTCACATCTACGACATGACTTCGCCTCCTTCGCCATACATGAAGCAACCAAGGAACTTACGGCGCAGCGCTACGGGCGTTTGGGATGATAGCGACCATGACCATGATACAACCCTCAAAATATTGAAGACTATACAAGGGTGTACTGGCCGTTGGACGATTACAGATTCTCACTTGAGTCCTGACAACGAAAGGTATGTAACTATATCTTTCCTTCAAAACATGCTTACATTGTCATAGAATGATTTATTCGTCGATTGTAAGTGGAGTGGCTTTGTAATTTCCATCAACTTTAACAGAAATTAGTCACCCACGGTGTACATGACCAGCACACTTGACTCATCGGTCACTCAGACTCCCATCAGCTTCCAGGATCCTAATCAACGTCAGCGGGCTCGCACACACTGGGGCTGGGATGAAGACTCGTTTGGCATCTGGAGCTGCAGGTTCTCTGCTGATGGAAATGAGGTCGTTGCTGGTGGCAGCGGTCAAATATTTGGTAGACACTTTATTCTATTTTGAGCTCTGATGTCTCATAGCCACTCTACCTCAGTTTATGATCTTTTGGCTGATCGTAGGACAGTCAAGATTAAAGCCCACGAAAACGACGTGAACAGCTGCTGTTGGGCTGACACTGCATCAGGGAATGTGCTAATCAGTGCCTCTGATGACACGTTTTTGAAAGTTTGGTGAGTTCTACGTAGGCTCATTGCCCTTTCTTCTACTAATATAAGCAAAGGGACCGGCGTTCATTAGGCGCATCACAGAAACCGTCAGGAGTCTTGGTGGGACACACAGAAGGTATCACCAATGTCTCAGCGAAAGGTGATGGTCGTTATATCATCTCGAACGGAAAGGATCAGGCACTACGATTATGGGACTTGCGGAAGATGTGCAGCAGCGAGGACTTTGACAATGGTGCTAACCGTGACTATAGGTTACGTGAATTTGATTACCGGTGCGTTGACTCGGGCCTCAACTTCAGTGAGAATGAAGTTCAACTGTCTTGCTAAGCTATGGTCATTACCCGAAACCAAAACGTGCTGCACACCCACGTGACTGTAGCGTTATGACCTACAGAGGTCATGCTGTCTTACGCACACTTATCCGATGTCACTTTAGTCCGGCTGAGACGACAGGTGGACAATACATTTACTCCGGTTCAGCAGATGGGAAAATACATGTTGGGGTTCCGTTACAATCGACTTCCTTGTATCTAACATGTGTTACTTCTAGATATGGTCACTCGACGGACGCATAGTCCAGGTTCTCGATCGCTCGAAGACGTCGGCTATGACATTTGATCCCTCCGCGGAGGAGTACATACCCAATAGCATTCGCAGCACAGTTTGTGTGCGAGATGTCAGTTGGAACGGCAATGTCAATTCACCTTTTCCCTCCTTTGGTCAATTTTGCTGATAAAGAATATTACAGGAACCAATGATGATGAGCGCTGGTTGGGACGGGGGAGGTCAATCATCATCGAAGAGCGTTGTTGCGCGTCATGAATGGAAAGGTCTCTCTAAGATGTCGTATAGTCTGGAGAATTGGGTGGAGAAGCAGAACATAGAGCGCGACGAACGGGCCATGCGCACCAGACGAACATTACGAATCCCTGGTGCGTTTGATGTTGAGGAGAATGATTGATGTCGAAGACAGGTGCGACACCTGCAATATTTATACATTTACTTGGACATTTACTTGTAAGATCAGTTATTGTACTCCTAGTCATAGAATACCATAAAATTATTTTGATAGACTCCAAAGCTCTTGGGTCTTGGAAGGCAGTATGAAAGCTGAGTCTCGCGACACTACCATCTTCAATTTGCATTCAGCCAAAACTGAGACCCTTGCCATGATGAAAGGCAAACTAATCCACTAACCATTTCTAAAAACAAATTATTCATTATTCGGCGTCCGTCACTCTCGTGTATCTTCACTACTTAATGACCATATTGGAAGGCATCTGTGAAGGAGGGAGGGAACTTCTGTTGGTGTGAGATTAATGGAGGACGCCGTCGTTTGGTCCACGTGGACCAGCAGTAGAACTGGTTGACGTTTCTGCAGGCTAGTATTTGAGTGCAGTAACCGGTGGACTTACTAGAAAGATGCTCCAAAGGTCAGAGAAGACATGATCTCTCCACGACATGATTGGCCACGCAGTGCTTATAAAGGCTAGACACAGCGTGAGTCCTCAGTCGTGATAGAACAGACTGAATTGTAATGTACCTGGATACAGCGTGAGTCTAATATAAACGGACCGTCAGTGTCGAAGTACAGTCCGAACGAATAGTGACTCACCCTCAGTCGCGATAGAACAGACTGAGGGGAGAAGATAGCGTAAAGTGACCTATATGGGTAGGTTCGTATTCCAACTATCTAAGTCCGCTCATCGCGTCGGCATGCGTTGCATTAACAGTGCTCAGACTGAGAATGCAACTGCGAAGTATCGGCACCATAGCGTATGATATGAGCACGTGCCACCCGGGCCATCCAAGTGACACGCAGGGGCTTTCCCTTTTCGGCATGGTCATTGGCCACCGCCCATCCTTGACCACCAAGTACCATGTCTGCTAATAATGCTCAACTCTATGGATTCCCTCCAGGATACTTCGTGATTCGTAACCTTGCGAATGGTAGGCTATGGGACGTCGGTGGAGATGACGTAGAAGATGGCGTCGAGATCATACTCTGGCCAGAGAAAGAGAAGTCTTTAGTTGAAAGTGAGTTTGCCTTCCGTGCGCGTACCAATGAACTCTAACAAGACATCAGCCTTGAGAAGTCCAGATGCTAATAATCAGGTACGTATGTCACTTCTACAGCTAGAATTGACCAATGAATCAAACTTGCGCCATCCAGGTATTCTTCATCGATACGTCGGGCGCTCTTTGCTCGAGATCATCGGGACATGCAGTTGATGTCGAAGGTGCGACGTCAGCTTCATTCTCCTAATGCAGAATCTTACAGTAGATCCAGGGGACCGTTTAGTGCTTCGGCATCGCCGACCCATCTCACAGCCATATCCAAATGAATACTCGCATCCTCTACCGCATTTCTCCTACTCACAAGAAACCCGGCGTATCACTGCATCTTTCCAATGTGATCCTGCATATCCTCCGCCAGCCGCACAAACTTCTACTGCATGGATGCGAAAGACATACGTCCTGTCAGCAATTCCAATGCCCAAACCAAAGTCACTGTTAGACAACGCATCGGCTTTCCTAAGTTCCGCTGTGATAACTCCCATTTCTTTTTTCTCCGGTGGCACAGCACAGCGGAAGGCAACTCCTGAGGATGTTTTCAGTGGGGATATAGACCTCACCGAAGATGAAACCCTGGAACAGGATCGAGGCGTTGAAGGCGAAGCAGATGACTCCTCCGAGCTCCTCAGAAGACTTAGAGTTTTGACGATCGGTCAGCGAGATGCTCCTACAGAGGGCGAGAGTGCCAGAAAACGCCGTCAATGGGAGATTTTACCCTTGCGTACGTCAGCCGCTCATCGGAGACTGTTGAAGTGACCGAATCGATATTCGTATGGTGCTTGTTTTCCACTTTGTTTGAGCGTACATACCTTGTAGTTTACTTGGGAAACTGGATCATGGTCGTTGGTTGTATGATACGAGATCTATAAAGTAAGGGAGAATCTAGTCTATACCGCGCATATTTCAAATAAGTTGAGGCATGGCACCGCCACTGCTCGCGTAATATGCACGGCCCGGCTTCAGGCTGTGGGCTGGCCCGAGCCGAGCCAGGCCCAAGTCAGGGCTGACTACGGCTCAGGGCCCGGCTTCTAGGCGTAAACCCGCAGGTGTCAAAGGTTAGAATGACTGGGTACACCAAATCACTTGACGGGACCCGCATCCTCTAATTTTGCGCGTAATCTTTAAATTCATTCTGAAAGTTGACCAAGCCTCTACAAGCCTCATGCACATGCTTCTTTGAGCAGCTGATCATGTAGTTCACTTTGCTTGATCTTCTTTGCAAGTAGTGATGTTCCGGCCCGGCTTGGCTTGAAAGCCGCGGCTTTGGCCTGGCTTCAGACTGCTCTGGCCTTGAAGAACTGCAGGCCGGGCCAAAGCCATCAATGACGGCTTGGCTTTGGCCTGGCTCAGCCTGAGCCGCGGCCCAATAGAGGTATCAGATAGTGATGAGTAGTGGCGGTAGCAAGAACGTGAATCGGGTCGTGGTAACCGAGGGCGATAAAAAGGTGCCTGTCTGACTATCAGAGGTTCGCCGTTATCATCAGAAAGTAAATATGAAGGGTGTGCCGCAACAATGGCTGAGCTAGGCGTTGAGGTTACCAGCAAGTGAGAGCAGCGAGCGGGAGAGCAAGAGCAGCGAGTGAGAAGCGCGAACAGTGAGCAACGGCTTCGATCAGCATGAATCGAACTTGAGGGAAAATCGATACACTCACAAGCTGTGAACAGTGGGCAAGGACTTCGATCAAAAGAAATTATCGATGAGTGAACGTCAAGCTGTGTTTCGATAGAAAAAACCTCGTCATCGGCAGGTTTCGATCCCGCACAGTCCAAGAGAAGCAGAATTCAATTCTGCTGTAGCAACCACCAGGCTAGGCCAGTTACGGTAAATTTCTCAAAAAACTATCGATGAGTGAATATCAAGGTGTTTTCGATTGAAAACAACCTCAGCGTCAGCAGGTTTCGATCCTGCACATTCCAAGAGAAACAGATTTTGATTCTGTTGTAGCAACCATCCGGCTAAGACCAGTTACAGTGAGCTTCCAAAGTAACCATCCATGAATGAATGCCAAAGTGTGTTCCGATAGAAAAAAAACTGTAGTTCAGCAAGTTTCGAACATGACTGGCCAGGCTAACTCTTCCACTCGCTGAATCACGAGGACTTCCTAAGTTGAAAACTTATGGGGCCCCCGAAAAAGATGAATGGACAATAAAGTTCGAGTCCGAACGTCTATGAGACAATAAAATTGCCCCGACGAGGGACGAAGTCTGAGATAATTCTAGTTCACCATCATTAGCAGCAGGTTCAATATGATTGACATTACTCCTAAGTATACATGGAATTTCTAGAAACAGAGAAGGCAATCAGCAGATACTTAAAACGAGGAAAATGAGACACTGTCATTGCAAAATTTGAAGGTCAAAAGCAACGGACGCAGGAAGACGACCGATTTGAAATTTGAATGAGGTCCCAGTGATTGAAAACACGATATAACCCACTCCGTTATGGTAGCGGGAATAAAGCTATATGACACATTAAAATGGTCGCATAGGGTGTTCGGAGGCCAATGGAAGCACTTACATTCCTAGGAAGGTTCTGAGAAGTGGAAGCCTTGGAAGTAGAGCACGGTGGTCTGGCTTTCCATAGGCACCTTGTTTACTGTTCAGTTTGAATGAGTGGTATTCATTTACGTAATAAACAGAACAACGCACCATTTGTGGCTGATATAAGCGAGTCGGCTACGATGAAGTAGGTGATGGGAAGGATATAACTTGGACATGCTCCCATAAGCGCTAAGCCGCGACCGCTTCGGCTTTTCATATCCTCAGACCAGGCCAAAGCCTTCACTAGGCCGTGACTTTGGCCTGGCTGGGCCCGGCCTATTCAGGCCTGGCTTGGGCCCATGGCCTGAAGCCAGGCCATGCACATCACTATTTGCAAGAACATGGTAGCGCCTGGAGCTTTCCTGAAGTCCCTTGTCGGAGCACATGCTATTTAATTTCATCTGTCGGACTGTCCCATTTTCCAGATAAGAACTCACCAGCATCTCAGGTCTCAAGTCAACCTTCTAAGAAACCAACCTTTTCGGAATGGCTTTGAAAAAACTCCTTCAAGTTGCAATCAGCGCAGTTTCTGTCAAAGTCGTATTCGCGCACCAGATACCTTTGGGCGACACTGCTGAACAGCCTGAGACGTGGTTGTCAAAATATGGTCCCCAGATTGACCAACCTTTCTCTGGACCATTAGCATTTTCTCACATGACTTATTCCCGCTGTCTGGAAGATGAATCTGCGCAGTTTGATATAGCAGTTCTCGGGATGCCTTTTGATACGGGTACATCCTATCGCCCTGGTGCTCGCTTTGGACCCTATGCGATCCGTTCAGGCAGTAGAAGACAGAGGGAGACTCGCGGATATAGCTTGGCTTGGGGCAATAACCCGTACGAGCAAGGATCAAAAATAATTGACTGTGGTGACGTGCGCCTTTTCAATGATAAGTAATTGACATAAGGAACTAACGAGGGAAAAGGTTCCTGTCATTCCATTCGACAATGTTCTTGCCATGGACCAAATGGAAGTCGCGTATTCCACTTTGTTAAATCGTCCTATTGCCTCCAGCCAGTCCGTTTGGGCGAAGGGTGCTCAACTTGCAAAGGACGGACGTGAGCGCCCAAGGATCGTCAGGTTTGTCCGATTCAAACATATTCAAGTCACCACCTGATATCATTGAAAGCCTTGGAGGCGATCACACAATCGTGCTCCCAATTCTTCGTGCTCTCAACAAGGTATATGGACCTGTTTCGGTTATTCACTTCGATGCGCACCTTGACACTGGAATGGTTATCCGGGAACGGTGACCGAGCAGTCGCGCATTACCCACGGAACCTTCTTTTATGTAGCCAACGAGGAAGGCTTGGTTTCGAACTCGAGCATCCATGCTGGTATCCGAGGCAAATTAGTGGTAAATGAGACCTTGGTTTTTATTATTATCTCCATTGAACACCTCTGGATTCAGGGACTGGGAGACATTGAAAATGATGAATCTGTTGGATTCCACTTCATTATGAGCGATGACATCGACGATCATGGGGTTCCCGCGATCATCAAGCGCATACGGGAGCGTGTTGGTGACACACCTGTCTACTTGAGGTATGTCTTCTCTACATACAGCTTAGATTGTTGTTGAAGGGACAATAGTCTTGATATTGATGTTATTGGTATGTTGATGTCCGCGTTTGGTTTGCCCACTATATAACGTATCAAATAGATCCTGGTCTTGCACCTGCTAGTACGTCCTGCCACTAACATGGCTGAAACAAAGCTTGAATTTTCGAACCCCAGCGGGAGCTCCAGAGGCAGGAGGCTGGACGAGTAGAGAGGTCAAACGAATCATACGTGGGCTGGCCGGATTGAACTTCGTGTAGGTATACCCAGCTATTATTGGCTTTCATAAATCTCATTCCTTGTTTGCAACACAGTGGCGCCGACATAGTGGAAGTCGCTCCTATTTATGATCATGGCATGTTTGACATCAGCTGGCTGTTTGTGACCGGGACTAAAGCATTCTTTTACAGCTGAAATCACAGGCACGGCGGCGGCCGACCTTGTCCACGACTTTCTATCGATGTTCATGTCTCAATTGCCTCTCACGCCACACACACTTCCGGGTTCTTGGCCTCGAGATGAACTTTAATGGGCTTATTATATATATGCTGCTTTGCTGTGAAGACAAGATTTGGCTAACGCTTATGTAAATAAGTTGTAGATCTTTGAACTTGAATTTATTAGTGACAGTCTCAATTTTGTATTCTTTTTTGGGGGGTTTCGGTCTGGGATTATTCTTTCGCATGTTACACTGGACTCTGAGAAAAGCATCGATTTAAGTCAAGCTTGAGGAGAAAGCGAGTGCGGAGGATAAGTCACGTGACTGTGAATATCGCAAAGGCCTCAAGACTTGAACGGATCGAGGGTAGAATAAAAACACGAGTCAGTAAGAATGCGAAAGAGAAATGACTGAAGGCCACGAGTGTGAGGTAGTTGAGGGAAAACAAAGCACAGCACAAAACTTAACAGCAAAGCCACAACAGATGTGCTTGGACAAGTGCTCACACTCCATCAGGAAAACCCTCCGATGCAAACCTAGACTAAGTATGTCAAATTTCGGAAAGAATGGAAAAAATTAGACAAGTTATGTTAAGTATTGACAAATTATATAAAGTAGCACAAAATAAAACAATCTTTACAAGATATATAGGCTAATTAGTATATCAACTGTTCGCTGGACTTATGACTGTTGTTGCCTAGTTAGAGCGCTGCTTCGAGAACATGCAAAGTTCAGGCCTAAGGCATAGGTGGCATATCGTGAAATTGAGAACAAGTACAATGCTAAGTGTATATGGTATCTACTAGAAGCCTAGTGCTGGGGTTATCATGAAGTCCAATTGAGCCAATACACTGTTAGATTGCTGCTGTGATCTCCCAACAATTGCAATGTAAGACTTGTAGTTACAAAAAACATCCTTCTGCACATCACTGAGATTACCAATGTGATGGACAATATTGTTGAAAGCATCCTTCCCATTGAGCTGCATGAGCAGAAGGATGACTGGTGGATGAGGTAGTTGCTCATGCAACACCAACTTCATAATGGCACCAGCAACAGCGATAGCATAATTGAGCTGTTCCTGTAGATCATCAATGAACTTGGCAAGGCCAAGGTTGCTACACCATACAATGTAGACAACAATATTGAGGATGAAGGGATGGTCAAGGACACCATCCAATATCATTACATTTCCATTCTAAAAGACAAGATCAATTAATAAAATCCAAAAAGAAAACTGAACATACAGTATCAACCATGTATCTATGCATAAATGCTAAAGGGTTAAGAACATTGTCAATCAACACAGAAATTACACAATGGTGGAATTGTTCTGGCATCAAACTAGAGTTGATCGGCAGGTAGATAGTATAACTGACAGTAAGACAAGTCTGCACAATGTTCAGAAGCTTCTTGAAGGTGGCAGTCCATGCAGCCATCACCTGCTGGCATTAATTATTTGACATGTGCATTGTAACTAAGAAACCAATCAAGTTAGAAATCAAATTGACAACCTCTATAAGTAAAGACTCACCATTCATACTGGGGATAGCTAGGGTCAACTCTGAAATTGCTTGAGAAACTAGTTGGATCTTCTCATCATCAGTGGTGGCCATTGCGGGTGATGTGAGAAGGAACCATGTGATTTTTTGTTTTGTGTGATCTATGATTTGCTTTTTGACCTCACAGGAGATGCTAATAACAATAGGAGCTGGAGGTTGCTGGAGGGTAGAGGTGGTGGAGACACTGGCAGGGTGTGGGGTGACAACAGCAGGCACAATGGAGTCATTGGCAGGTTGCAGGGTGACAGAAGCCATGGTTATCATCACTGGCTGTGAAGTGTTGAAGGGATTTGTGTTACGCTCGGCGTTATACAAACGTCTTAGTAATCAAAAGTTTGAAGTCTAGCATTCTCCTTAGAACAAGTTGTTCAAGTAAAGCAGTAGATTGCAGGCCCTGGTCTGCGTAGGTCAAGTTAAAGAAATAGGAACTCGGGATGGTATCTGAATATATAAGGTAATTTGAGCGGAGATAGAGTATTGGAGCGGAGATTAAATAATGAAGAACCAATGGGAAAAAGATAAAGGAATCATACAATAGAATGTTATGGAATGTAATAGAATGAGTAAAAATAGAACTGTAACATTACCCCCATTTTAATGGTTGTAATCCCTGATTACATAATATTTATAAGTGTTGTGCTCGTTTGTAAGAAGTAAGAATATCATGGGCATTACCAAGTTCGTTCTCTTTCATCCATTCATTCTCGGAACTCGGGAATCCTTTCCATTTGACATAGAATTGTTGTTGAGATGAAGAGCCATGATGACCAATGATGGCTTCAATCTCATGTTCTTCTTCGCCGTCTATGATATCAGGAGGTGGTTTGACGTAATTGGGTCTGTGAGTATTGTTTTCTTTATAAGGTGAGAGTAGTGCAGCATGGAAGACAGGGTGGATACACCATTGTGCAGGCAGAGCAAGTTTATAAGTGATGGGTGATAGGACGTCAGTGATAGTGAATGGTCCTTCGCGTTTCAGTGCAAGTTTCTGATTAGGATATCCGAGATGAAGGTTTTTAGCTTTGAGCCACACCTTGTCGCCTTTAGTGAATGGTATGAATTTAGATGTGATTTATTGATGCATAGTATTACGAGAGAGTTCGTGAGCAGCTAATGCTTCATCATGTGCTTTGTTTAGGATAAAGAAGCATTGTTCTATATTAGGGATATCGGATTTGGGATGTGAATCAGGGAGGTGTTTCGGATGATAACCCATCATGAGGTAAAATGGGGAGGTGCCGCGTTGTAAAGATACAACCTAGCTTGGGCTGTAGATAAACCACTCCCTAAACTAGTATGTTAGTCTTGTGCTCTGTCTAGTCTGCTTCACTTGTAAGAACAAGAGTGTTTGACCCTAAAGGGGGATGCCTATTTAGTATGGTCAAGTTCGAGTCTAACTTATTTGCAAAACAAGCATCGAAGTCAGCGGTAAGTTGCCGCGGTCAGCGATGATACCGCTGGAACTAGCGTCGTGCATAGCGGTGCTACTGTCGTCGAGATAAAGTCAGTAACAGTTGCATCTAGCAAGCGATGTCGAGCGGTGGTCTCAGCGGTAGCGGTAAGGTTGCGAGCAGTGCAATGAAACAGTAAAGAAGTCCGTGGTACTTTCAGCGGTAAAGTAGCGGAGTGTGAGAAGTTCAGTCAAAAGTAACAATCAAAAGTCCAGCGGTATGCCAGCGGTAACGGAGAACGAGCATGATGTATAACGAGCGGTAAGGAAACTTTAAAGACCAAGTCCACTACTGGGTAGATCCAGAGCTAGACAATAATCCTGACCTATAGTACGTGCAATGGGGTAAAATCAGGTACTGTATCGTGTGGGGTATGCGGTGCTTATATCCTAATTTGTATGTACTCAGAATACTCTAGGCGAGATCAGTAGCGCTGGAGTGTAGTAACCGCCATAAGTATACATAGCACGAGGCGCTGCGGCACGAGGCAACATGTAATAATGCTTGCCGTGGAATCAGTGATAACAAACAGGAAACAAACTACGCACCAAATGGAGCTATGTGGATGCCGCAAGGACATGGAAGGACATCAGTTCGTCGAACGTGGTGCGGCAGTCGGTACGGTGTGCAGTAAGTGTGGGATGCTGCCGGTACTGCTAAAGGGGTAAGATGGCCATGGACTAGTGGTAACTCCTGTAGACGTGAGATGAGTGTCAAAATATGGGGTTTTAAGCCCAGTGCCAATATGTTCTTACACCGTGAAAGAAGTATCAATAGCATTAATGAATATTGAGTTAGGAAGGAGTTGAATACTAGTATTGTCCTTTTGATGTTGTCATCTGGAAGGTGATCCGTTGAAACGAAGAAACTAGCACTGGCCTAAGTATAAGCGCAGCATTAATCCTACTAAAGGCGCGAGTGAGATGTTCGACCCAAGAGGACTGCAGATAGAAGCAATTCCTTCTAAGTTAGTGTGAAGGAAACAATGAAGTACTAAAATGGCTGCAAGGATTCTGATTTCCGAGGTTAGCGGCGGTAGCGGTATGTCGGCGGTACTAGCGCAGTGTCAGTGGTAGGGCAACTTCCGTACAAGCGGGAACGCAGATGAGAGAGAAAGCGACCCAGCGAGATCACTGGCCGCAGTCCGGTTATGAGTAGCGAAGTCGAAAGTCATGCGGTTCTTTGAGCGGTAAAGTTACCGGCGGTTAAATCAATGAGCGTGGTTCGAACGGAGAAGAGTTCAAATGCAAATAGATTGCGACTAGCGAGGTTTCTGATACTAAGTCCTAGTGAAGGGATGTAACGGGAAGTGAGTGACGGTATTTATGTTCAGTCCTTTTTAACATATGCGAGCGCGTACGAGATAACTATGCGAGTCCAGTTGTGAGAAAGAAAATAAACGGGGTACTTAATTATGAGGCACGCAGCATGCAGCGGCCCCTTGAGATATAAGGTAAATCCTGCCGTAGGTTTAGTAACGGCAGAAGCGAGGTAACTATGCATCAATGGATTCTAGATGGAATAGGACGGGACATGAGGGCATTGGCACGAGGATCCGGTAAGGGTCTGCGGAAGAAGAACAGTTCCACGTTAGCGGAGCGAAAAGGCTATTTCATCGCTATAAGGAAATCCTTTGGTTGCTGCTGCAGACATTAATGAGATGCTTGTCGAAAACAGGGTTTTGACGGTCAGTGTGACTTTTCTCGCTACACCGTTCTACGGGATAAGAGATCTGGGATAATGAGTTCTTTTCCTGGTACATGTTGGATAAGGAGTTCGAACTGGGATAGGAAAGTTTGCCATCGAGCTTGGCGTCTATTGAGGTCTTGGACGTCTCTGAAATATTTATGGTCAGTTTGTACGAGAACAGGGAAAGGGGAACCAAGGAGATAGTATCGCCAGGCTTTTAAGGCCCTGACAATAGCAAGCAGTTCTCGATCATAAATCTGATAGTTATGTTCAATGGGATTAAAGGATTGAGAAGGAAAGAACATGGGAGCCAATTTCCGTTATCGTCTTTCTGTAGGAGTACGGCACCTGTGGCGTATAAGGAAGCATCAGTAGCGATAGCAAAGGGTGAATTCTTATCGGGTATTTGGAGAATAGGTGACGAGGTGAAAATATGCTTCAGCTTATTGAAAGCTTCCTCATGTTCAGGGGTCCATGAGAATTCAATATTTTTTTCATTAGATCTATTAAGGGTCGTGCGATGGATGAGTAATCGGCGATAAATTGTCGGTAAAAGTTAGCAAATCCGAGGAATGATTGGACTTCTTTTACTTTTGTGGGAGTCTTCCATTCAGATATACCTTTAAGTTTTGCAGGGTCCATTGTGATAGAGCCAGGTTTGATGATCATTCCAAGATATTCAATATTGGTTAGTTGAAGGTGCATTTTTCGGGTTTAAGATGGAGGAGGTTATCGGTAATCTTTGAAGTACTTTATGAGTTCGTTCTTGATGCGTCTTGATGTCTCTAGAGAAGATTAGTATATCGTGCATGTAGATAATGATCCATCCTTCTTGGATTAAGTCTCCGAACAAGTCGTTCATCATAGACTGGAAGGTGGCAGGCGAATTACACATTCTGAAGAACATGACAGTGGGTTCAAAAAGTCCTCAGGAAGTAGCAAAGGCTGCCTTCCATTGATCTGATTCTCATACGTACATTATTGTATCCCCACCTAATGTCCATTTTGGTGAATACTTCAGTGTCCTTGAGTTTATCTATAAGATCTGAAATTAGCGGTAATGGGTAGTTGTTTTTTACTGTGTGTTCATTGAGATAGCGATAATCTTGGCAGGGTCGGAGAGATCCATCCTTCTTGCTGACAAAGAAGAACGGAGATGATTGCAGAGATTCAGAAGGAATGATGGTACCTTTAGCGAGATGTTCATTTATGAGGTTGTTCATCGCCTGTTCTTCTTTGGCGTTAAGCAGATAGATTTTGCATTTCCGTGGTTCAAACAATTCTTCAAGGTCGATCTTGTGGTTGTATTTTTGTTCTGGGGGAAGAGTGCCGTTAGCTACATCACCAAATACATCTTTATATTGTTGGAACTCTTCGGGAACGAGTTCTTCAAACGTTTTCTTGGGTTTAGCAGCATCTTGGGCTAGGGTCTGTGAGATGTTGTCAGTTTTACGGATTGTGGTATAGAATTTGTCATTGTCATTGTCGATTGGATCTAAAAGTCGTGGGAGAATTTTGTTAGCAGGGTCCCATTCATCTTCTAGTCCTTCAGATGCATCAAAGAATACTTCCTCATCTTCTTCTACTTCTTCTATGGTTGCTTTCTTCAGGGTATGCTCCCTTAGTCGGACTTCTTGAGTTGTCCAATCAATATCTGGGTTTTCTTTCTTTAGCCAAGTCATTCCTAGGATAGCGTCTTCTCCTCCTAGAGAGGTTACGAAGAAACGCTTCCTCATGGGAATTTCTCTGATTAAAAAGGAAAGGTCACAGTACCGTGAGATTCTTCTGGCTTTGTTTAATGTGCCATCTACATTCGTACTGGTATTGGAGTTTCGAGTTTATGTACAAATAGAGTTTTGATGTATAAATTTCTCATTGATAAACTCTCCTTCTGCGCCACAATCAATGAGTGTGGTGGCTACAGTGGTTTTGTCGGTCTTAGTGGATCTAATGGTAAGCGGAACACGAATAGAATTAGCATCACCAATAGATTGTACTAATAGTCTGATTCTGGGAGTTTCTGACAATGTGGCAGGTTCCCCTAAGAAAAATCCTCTTCATCGCTTCTTTCCTCCTTCTTGGGCACCTTCTTCTTCATTTGGCATGCCTTAAACATTTTCCATTCAAGGAATTCCTTGTAGTCATATCAGATGATTCCTTGACTACCTTTCTAGTATTGGTCATAACCGTAGGATGGTTAGGGCAATCTTTAGCAAGCCCCTTCTTGCCGCATTTGAAGCAGAGGCCGCCTTTGTGCCTATGCTCCTGCTCTTGCGGAGTTAGATAAGTCTTTGTAACCTGCTTCTCACCTTTGTCTTCATCATCTAGTTCCACCCTATCTATATCCATAGCATAGGGGTCTTTTGCCTTGGTAAAGGAAGGTGGAGCTAACAAGCTCTTATGCACTTCTACGTCAAGGGCTTTATCGAGCCATCTGTCACAAGTGGTGGGAAGAGTTTCGAAAGCTAAGATAGCGGAGACGATCTCACACTTTAGTCCATTTCTAAAGAACATAATCATGGTGTTCTCTTCTTCAATGCCGGTATCAGCTAGTATGGTTCTAAAGATGGAGGCGTATGCAGCTACACTTCCTGTCTGTTTCAGGGAGGAGATTCTTCTGATTGTGGTTTGTTCAACATTCTTGGGATAGAACATAGCTTCAAATTGCTTGGCTAGTTCTTTGAAGGTTCCATAGTTTTTGGCGGCGACAGCTGTCTTCAACTGACCTTCGGCCCACTTGGCCACTTCTCCTTTCGTCAATCTACTTAAGAAGAAGATGACCTTCCTCTTATCGTTGTTGTATATGCCATCATTCATGCTCATATAGGCATCCATCTGAAGGGACCAGCCTTGAGCTGTGCGAGTATCGCCATTGAAAATGGCAGGAGCGGTACTGATTTCTTTGGTGGACATTTCGTCAGCGTCCTCAAATGTTTTGGGTTCTTCGGGTTCTGGTTCGGGAATAGGTTCGTATTCTTTGGAGAAGAAGTTCCAATGATGGTTGGGGGGAGTGATGGAGTCTAAATGGGTTCTCCAACTAGCAAGAGTATGGTAGTTCCCTTGGTCGTCTGCTTTTAGAAAAGCTTGTTCTGTTTCGCTCCAGGTGAAGCCTGGAGGTACTGGGGTCTGGTTCGTAATGGTGTCGGGTTCTGGGCACCTGTTCTAGGGAATGGTGCAGATAAAGAGTAACTTGACCTTTTGTTACACTCGGCATTATACAAACGTCTTAGTAATCAAAAGTTCAAAGTCTAGCGTTCTCCTTAGAACGAGTTGTTCAAGTAAAGCAGTAGATTGCAGGCCCTGGTCTGTGTAGGTCAAGTCAAAGAAATAGGAACTCGGGATGGTATCTGAATATATAGGTAATGGGAGTGGAGATAGAATATTGGAGTGGAGATAGAATGTTGGAGCAGAGATTAAATAATGAAGAACCAATGGGAAAAAGATAAAGGAATTGTACAATAGAATGTTATGGAATGTAATAGAATGAGTAAAAATAGAACTGTAACAATTTGCTACAAAAGGTGTTAATTAATGGTGTGTCATAACTCTAGATTCAGGTATGAAATAGGGTGCAGAGGAGGGAGGTTGACTGTGCTGGAATCTCTCAGGATGAGATGGTCCTGTGAGTGACTGGGGAAACAGTAAGGGATAAAATATATTGAATTCCTGCAATTGAGGAAGTGGATGGATGCCGCTATTGGCATCACTGGCAGATGGTCCGCTGGAGCTAGACAATGGCCCAGAGCCTGGCAGTATTGTGTCTTAAGTTAGCGACTGAGAATGTAATAGTCAGCAGTGACATACCTGGTCCATAAAGGTAGTCTGATGGTTCAGTTACATTGAGAAATTCCTGTAGTGGATCATCATAATGAGATCCTGCTTGATTGGTTAGTGACCCAGTAAGTAAATAATGTTGGCTGAAGGACTAACTGCTAGTGCAAAAATCAGTTCTTGCAACTCCATCATGATATGATGCTGGGGGCCCTAAATCCAACTGGTCACTTAGTTGATTGGAAAAAAGAAATATTGGTCTTCCAGCAGCTGCATATAATGCTGAAAGTATAGAGCAGGGGGAAGGTGGAGGATACCAGGAGCATAGTAAGCGCAAGTGCAAGAAGTGGTACTTATAACTCCAACAAACTTGCACAAACCAACAAATCATTGCTCCTCGAGGCAGGTGATTAACATTGTGCAGAAGGTGTAATAGGAACTGCAAATTGTTAGCCTATCTGTGAAACTGAAAATGAATTGAACTGTGATCATTCATACTTACATGTCATGATGATTGTGATGACACTGCATCAATGCCAAATCAGCTAATCTATGGTGTAATTCAGACAGCAGTGGTCACATAAAATGATAGAAGAAGAACAATGATTAGTGTGAAACTGAATTATGTGAAGATCAAACTGTTTGAGCATGCCCATGTAACATGCGGTGATAACTCTAGATGAATATAGGAGCAATTTTATGTTGACAAATTTGGAACATTGACAAATATAGGAGCTTTGACATATATAGGAGCATCAACAAATATATGGAGTGTGTGATACTGGTAGATGCTTGATGGCAGGCATGTAACAGCTGTAGATCAGTGTGAAATTGAACATCCATTCTGAACTCAGAGGACTGGCCACTGGTTGGTGGTAGTTGATAGGCAAAAATTGATACACAGTAAAAGTCTCTAGTACAACATGTATAGCTACTATAGGTGAAACACTGTGACGAACATATTGACACTGACCATGAAACCCTAACTTTTGACACATGTCTCAATGTCTATAGATGCAGCCATTGCGTCTCTATGGCCATCTTGCCCCTTTTGTACTTCCTGGCAGCATCTCACACTTACTACATACTATACTGACTCACCGGTCCATGTTTCTCGAGCCAATGTCCATCCATGTTCTTGCCTTGTCCACATAGCTCCATTTGGTGTGTAGTTTGTACATGTTTGCCTATCACTGATTCCACTGCATGTCTTATTACATGTTGCCTCATGCCGCAGCTGCCTGTAGTATCATTACATACTGGTGGCAACCACACTTGCATGCTACTGAGCTTGCCTGTGCATTCCAGTTACATATGATATAGGATAAAAGACTTGATAGCCTGCACATATTATTTACCTTTGGTGTCACCCCCAGTATACCTTTGCATCACCATTTAGTATCTACTTTTGGTTAGGCTTATTTTCTAGCTCTGGAACCACCCAGCAGTAGAAGTAGTCTTTTATTACCATTTCCACTCATTAATTGATATCGCTTATTCACCGCTACTGCTGGCATACCACTAAGCTATTGACCCCTATTTGACTTGACTTTGCACCAACTGCTACTCTACCACTGAAAGTACTGCAGTTGACTTTATTGTTTCTTCTTTGCCGCTTGTACTGGAACACTACCACAGACTTTACCCCTCATTGTTGCTTGCTCATTGCTACTTGCTGGCACTGTTATTGTCACCACTATCACTGCTATCAACCACGCTAGTTCTGGCAGTATCATCACTGACTGCAGCAACTTACTGCTGACCACAGCACCACTCTTGCACCTTGGTTCAGCATTACCTTGACTATACTAACAGGCATCCCCCTTTAGGGTCGAACATTCTTGCCTTTGCAAGTGAAGCAGACTAGGAGGAGCGCAAGACTCACATACTAGCTTAGGCTGTGGTTTACTATAGCCCAGGCTAGGTTGTATCTTTACAATGTGAAGCATAATAATTGAAAGTTTGAATTACAGTCAATAATTAAATTGATTGATCATGACACAAGGATTTCACGAAACCTCATGGTCTGGCATGGAGCAATGAAATCATGACAGGTCTGAACCTGAGTGAACAATGAATTGTATCTGCTGGTTCATAGGTTTATCAGTGTGGTAAAACTTAACATATATGAGGATTTCACATACCACATGAGGCAAACTTTCTTTAGCCATCTGACTCTTCAGGGTCTGAATCTCTACCTGAATTGTCAAGGTCTGGATCCAACATGCATGTCCTATCATCTGATCCATAGGTCCCCTACTATCAACCTCACCAAGGCAGGGGATTCCACTAGGCTTTAGCAGAAATCCTCTGCTGTGATGAAAATACTCATGCTGACCGTGAAATACTGACTTTTGACACATGTCTTAATGCTCATAGATGCAGCCATCACTTCTCTATGGCCATATTACCCCATTCATACTTGCTGGTGGTATTATACACTTAACGCATACCATACTGATCCACTGGTCCACAAGCCAATGTCCATCCATGTCCTTGCCTTGTCCGTCTAGCTCCATTTGGTGCATAGTATACATATTTTCACCAATCACTGATTCTATGGCAAGCCTTATTACATGTTGCCTCATGCTGCAGCCTCATGTAGCATTATTATATACTGGTGGTAGTCTCGCTTACTTGCTACTGATATTATCTGTCATATACCATACTTCTAATCTCAGATCCGACCATATCCGATCAGATCCGATCAATTCCATATCCGTCCGGTCCACAGATCCTGCCCGGACCACCCATCCGAATGTGCTCACTTCTCGCACCTTAACTCCCTTGTGTATATCTGTGTCTATCTCCTTTCGTCATTCCTCCTGTTTCCGGTATTCCGGCTGTGTATATTTCCGTCCTGTGTTACTGATCCGTTTCCTGTGTTCATTTCCGATTCATGCTTACTGATCCGCTGTGCATTAACTAATAGACTTCCGTTACACTTCATACATAGCCCTCGGTCCCGGACTTGCTGATTATCCGTCTTAGATACTTACAGTATATAAACCACTTGTAGATCTCCTTAGAACCTTAGTTCGAATATCATCTTAGTCCTTAGAACCTTAGTTCGAATATCATCTTAGATTCTACTCATTCTGCCTCCTCCGACCTTAAGCCACTTTCCGCTTTAGGTCACCTTCCAAGACTTAGGATTGATTCCTATAGTCTATATCTCCAACTCTATCTTCGGATAGTCTATCTCTGTTGGTTTCTAGTTAGGAACTTGTTCCGAAACTAGCCTTAATCTCTGTCCTCTCCTTACGTTCCGAATAACCTTCGGACGTATCATATCCGACACCTTCGGACACCCGGATCCGTCACACAACTCCTTCCGGGTCTTTGGATGAATAACTCCTCCCTGAAATAAGGGGCATTACTCGAGAAAGGGGCACAGTGCACGAACTGAGGCCAAAGCCCTTCGGATCTCTCTACCCTTGAGTACAGTCTTAACAGTATATTCGAACTCAAACCTTTCCGAGTAACTTTTAAACCATCCCATATCATGCCTCCCCGTAAAACTCAAAACACTCTTCGAGGAGCCGGACTTGGTCCGATCCAACGAGATCCCACACCCATCGTCCAAACATTCACCAGTTTCTCTCAACGCCGCGCAAGCATGAGCGACATAGGCCAAAGTATTTCTGCTCGACAAGTCAGACCGGATCCGATAACACCAACTCGGAAACCGGATAACCCAGACTCCAACTCGCGCCCAACCATTCGCTTTGATGATGAGCTGCGCAGTAACCCACCAGATGATGAAGTTGATGATCCGGACAATGAGGACCTGGATGACGAAGAAGATAAAATCCACCTGAGCCCTCAGGACCGGGTCCTAGCCCAACTATCCATAGCCATTAACCACCTCGCTCGCAGTAGCCGTCGCACCCCCACCTTGGATGATAGCAAAGTCAAAATCCGTGAGCCAGATACCTTCGATGGGTCTGATCCTCGCAAGCTCCGGGCATTCTTCGTCCAATGTGAGCTCAACTTCCAGAGCAAACCTAGCGCTTTCCGTTCCGGACGCGCTAAAGTCAATTTCGCCCAATCCTACCTTAAGGGTATGGCTCTCGAGTGGTTTGAACCGGACCTCCTTTCGGACGGATATAGCAACCGTCCGGACTGGATGGATGACTACTCCGAGTTCATGCTCGAGCTCCAAACCAATTTCGGACCACACGATCCCTCCGGAGATGCAGAGATGCAGTTGGAACAACTCCACATGCGTGACGGACAACGGATCAACAAGTACGTTGTAGAATTCCAGCGACTTGCCTCCCAAGTACGCGAATGGGGAGACGGAGCCCTATGACGCCAATTCTACAATGGACTTCCGGCCCGAATCAAAGATGAGATTAGTCGCATGGGTAAGCCCACTACCCTTTCGGAGTTCAAGACTCTCGCCCAGACCATCGACGCCCGTTACTGGGAACGGAGGGGCGAAGTCACCCGAGAAAGTAGAACCACCTCTTCCAATCCTCCCAGGCAGTCAACATCCGACCGGACGAACTCCAACTCATCCGGATCCGATACACCCAAATTCAATAAACCCACATCCTCCACAACATCCTCTGCCCCGAAAGTTTCGGATCTCCCTAGCGTTGTTGGTGCGGATGGAAAGCTAACCACCCAGGAGCGTCAGAGACGTATTGACAAAAGGCTTTGTATGTTCTGCGGCGGACCTGGTCACACTGCCCGGGAATGCACCAAATCCACTTCGCGCGCTGCCAAAGGCCGCGCTGCTGTGCTCACTCCGGAAATGGAACCGGAAGCCTCGGATGAGGCAAAAAATTAGTCTGCGACCCTCCTGACTCCATACGGGATGAGGGTCGCATTGGCCCAACCCGTGCAACGGAACTACGACTCAACGCTGTAACTCTTCCTGATCCGAACTCTCTGTGTCCATATGTCTCTCTTCCATCTTTCTCCAATATATCTGACTTTCCGGCCCTCATAGACTGTGGTTCCTCCCACTGCTTCATAGACACTGATTTCGTCCGAGAACATAAAATTCCTACCTATCAGATTCCTCCGCTTCCACTCCGTTTATTTGATGGTACATGCAATAACAATATTGTCGAAGCCATAAACTTATCTGTCTGATTCTCCTCCGGTGTAATCACTTCCGACACGTTCTACGTCACCCCTTTGGATTCCTCATGTTATATCGTTCTCGGATATAGCTGGCTCACCCGACACAATCCGTTGATTGACTGGGTATTGGGCAGCATCAAGTTCCGAACTACTGAACAGGGAGTGCCATTAACCCCATCCGCATCACCGCTACCTCCGGACACACCGTCCATGGCAGGAAAATCCAATCCGACATCTCTGTTACCTTCGGGTATTCCACCCAAGGAAGATTCCTCCCCTCCAATATCTCCATCGCCTCAGAGCACCCCATCCGTGGCAGAGACTCCGCCTCTGACCAAATCCGAACCCTCCACTGGTACTCCAGTCCCTAACATATCGTTGATAAATGCAGTGGCCTTTTGCCGTGCCTGCAAGTTAGAAGGATCTACTCAGTTCAGCATCTACCTCCGTCCCTCCAAAGTAAACCTTCGATCCGCATCTGTATCATCCAATCCTCCAGACCTCTCCAGAATCCCTTCCGATTACCACGAATTTGTGGATGTCTTTGACAAAGGCAAAGCCGGACAACTTCCCCCACATCGACCCTACGATCTCAAGATTGAGTTGGAAGAAGGGGCTAGTCCGCCTCTCGGAACCATATACTCTCTTTCTCCTGTAGAGCTTGAGGCCCTCCGGAAGTTCCTTGATGAAAACATCTCGTCTGGACTCCTCCGCTCCTCATCTTCTCCCCACAGAGCCCCCATCCTATTTGTCAAAAAGAAGGATGGATCCCTCCGCCTTTGTGTGGATTTCCGCGGCCTTAACCACATCACCAAGAAAGACCGATATCCGTTACCCCTCATTGCCGACCTTCTAGACTCCCCGAGCCGCGCTAAAGTTTATACCAAAATTGATCTCCGATCTGCATATCGCCTCGTCCGGATAACAGAAGGAGACGAGTGGAAGACTTCCTTCCATACGCGCTATGGCTCCTATGAATGGTTGGTGATGCCGGAAGGCCTCACAAATGCTCCGGCAGCTTTCCAGCGCTTTGTCAATAGTGTGTTTGCCGATATGCTGGACGTATGTGTTGTTGTATATCTGGATGACATCCTTATCTATTCCCAAGACCTTGCAAGTCATAAGGAACATGTTCGAGAAGTTCTACAACATCTCCGTAAACACCGACTATATGCCAAACCTGAGAAATGCGAATTCCATTCATCCTCCGTCGAATATCTTGGTTACCTCCTATCTCCGGATGGCTTGACAATGTCGTCCGAGAAAATCCAGTCTATCATAGACTGGCCAGAACCTCAGAAAGTCAAGGACATCCAATCTTTCCTCGGATTTGCTAATTTCTATCGTCGTTTCATCTTCAACTACTCGGATATCATGGTTCCCCTTACTCGACTCACTCGCAAGGGCGTCACTTGGGACTTTTCCGAGGAATGCCGGAAATCATTTAACGCACTCAAGAAAGCCTTCACGTCCGCTCTGGTGCTAACGCATTGGATTCCAAATGTTCCTATAGTTGTGGAAACTGATGCCTCGGATTATGCTATCGCTGGAATACTATCCATTGTGTGCCCAGACTCGGAACTTCGTCCGGTGGCATTTTACTCCGGGACACTGTCCGGTGCAGAACTCAACTATGATGTCCATGATAAGGAACTACTAGCCATCTATGCTGCATTCTGAACCTGGCGCCATTACCTAGAAGGCTCGTCCGAGCCTATAGATGTTGTCACGGACCACAAAAACCTTGAGTATTTCTCTACCACCAAGCTGCTATCCCGTCGTCAGGCCCACTGGTCCGAGTTCCTTCATCAGTTCAACCTCGTTATCCGTTACCATCCTGGAAGACTCGGAGTCAAGCCAGACTCCCTCACTAGACAATGGGACGTCTACCCTAAAGAGGGGGATAAGGACTACGCTCAGATTAACCCTCACAACCTCCGTCCAATATTTGCATCGGAACAATTAGCTTCGTCCCTACGAGCTTCCATTCTAGCAACTCCAGTCCTTAGAGCAGCTGTTCTTATGGACACCGAACACCTCCGGAAAGACATTCTGATAGCACTCCCTAATGACCCCATTGCACAAACACATTTTCCGGTTCCTTCAGATCCAGATGGACAATAGACGATGGTGGATTCCTTTGTTGTGACAACCGCATCTACGTTCCGGATACCAATGATCTACGACTTCGCATCCTCCGGAATTGCCATGACCACCCCCTATCCGGACATTTTGGACAGAATCGTACTCTTGAGCTCATCTGACACAACTATACCTGGCCCGGAGTACGAGCCTTTGTCAAAGAGTATGTCAGATCCTGCACATCCTGCGCCCGAGCCAAAGTTCCGAGACATAAGCCCTATGGACTACTCAAGCAACTTCCCGTCCCAGAAAAACCATGGAATTCCATCTCTATGGATTTCATTGAACAACTTCCGGACTCATCCAGCTTTACAGCCATCCTCGTCATCATAGATCGCCTATCCAAGCAAGCCATATTCGTCCCGACCCACGACACCATTACTTCTCCTGATCTTGCCCGCCTATTTCTCCTCCATGTCTTCTCTAAGCATGGAGTCCCATCCCATGTAACCTTGGATAGAGGAACAGAGTTCGTATCCCACTTCTTCCGTTCCTTAGGAAAGGCATTGGACATGGTCCTACACTTCACATCCGGATATCATCCGGAAGGGGACGGACAAACAGAACGTGCCAACCAAATGCTGGAACAGTACCTCCGGATCTACTGCAACTATCAGCAGGACAACTGGTCCGAGCTACTGCCCCTCGCAGAGTTTGCATACAATAACGCTCCGAGTGCCACTACTGGAGTTTCACCTTTCTTCGCCAATAAAGGTTATCATCCGAACATTTCCATCCATCCGGAACGCGACCTATCCTCCATCCGTGCCCAGGAATATGCCCTAGACCTTAACAAACTTCACCAGTTCCTCCAAGATGAGATGTCCAAAGCTCAGAAACGCTATCAAGGACCCACGGACGCTAAAAGACAGCCTGCTCCAGACTTCCAGATTGGAGAACAAGTCTTCGTCAAAGCCAAGTACTTCCGCTCCACTCGTCCATCGAAGAAACTTTCGGAAAAGAATTTGGGTCCATTCAAAATTATATCCCGCCCGGGTACTCATTCTTTCGCCATCTGACTTCCGGATTCTATGCGTTCCGTACATCCTGTTTTCCATGTCTCGCAGTTAGAGCCAGCAGTTCCGAACACCATTCCCAATCGCATCCAACCTCCTCCGCCACCAGTCGAAGTCGACGGAGAACCAGAGTACGAGATATCCGAAATCCTGGACTCTAAACTGGACCGTCGTAGGCACCACTGCCAACTTCTATACCTCATCCGTTGGTCCGGATACGAAGGAACGGACAAAGAAAATTCCTGGTTACTGGCCACAGAACTTGGAAATGCATCGGATCTCGTAGCGGATTTCCACTCAGCATATCCGGACAAGCCTGGTCCCATTGCTTGAAAAGTACATAACGAAATATAAGTACATTGAGGGCAGTAGCGGAATTCCGGATCTGGACTAAGCACCAGTCTCCATTTCACCTCCGGCACCCCCAGTCTCCTCCCCAGTCCCATCCGCCATCTCTCCTCCATTCTCATCCGCCACCTCCTCCCCAATCTCCTCACCAGCGCCATCCTTGTCGGATCCGGCAGAAATGGAAAGCCTAAATCCGGTCCGGATTTCCTCGATGAGCAGGGCCTGGAATTCCCTCTGTTGCTGGAGGAAGGCCTCCATGGTAGAGCTCATCCACTCCATGGCAATCCGACTCCCTTCCGCCGCCGCAATACCATCTTGGAGAAGTCCGTTGGTCCGCGCCAACTCAGCAATGATGCCATTGGCAGCAGCCACCCAAGCCTGATCATCATACTCCACAAAATCCTCATCCGTACCTTCGATGGTGACTGGATTAGAGAAGACATCCGCGTCCACCACATCCGGAGTAGGACTCCTCTGACGGCGCTTGCCTTTGCCCTTCGGAGACGGAGTACCAGCAGGACGCTGCCTCTTCCGGCCCTTGGGCCCCTTAACGGATCCGGGCCTTCCAGGACAAGTGGCCTTGTCCTTCCGGCAGACGTCACAGGACTTAATCTACGAAACGTCAAAATCAGCGGATCCAAAGTTTTTCGGACAACTCACCATGGCATTCTTCTCAGCATCACCCCACTGGCACATCCGGCCCTTAGTGATGCAACGGGAGCAGTACCCATCCTTTGCTCCAGACGCAGGAGCAGCCTTGGCCTTTGCCAACCCATTAATATCCGGATCTGGAAGAGTCCACAGCACTCACCCGAGCCTCAATCAGTGCTCTCCACCTCTTTTCCTCCATTTCCCTCCGGATCTCTGCCAACTCAATCTGCTTCAACTCCTCCTGCCTTTTCCGCTCCTCTGCCTCTTTCCGCTTCCGTTCCGCCTCGGCTTCTGCTGCAGCCTTAGCAGCAGCCAGTTGCTGTTCCAGATCCGCGACAAGGTCGGCAGCAGACTTGGGGGCATCGGATTTCTTTCCAGACATGTTTGAAGACAAGTATTGTTAACAAGGATATGAAGTGGGGGTAGGAATCATTTCGGACGTCTGACGTCCGTATATCTGTCATATTACAGACTCAGCACTACAACCATCAAACTTCCCCATCGTCTCGCATTAATCTTGTCCGATCCGGATCGACGCTTCTTGTGCCTCAGGGGTTCGGCCCTAAGGGGGGGATACTGTCATATACCATACTTCTAATCTCAGATCCGACCATATCCGTCTGGTCCACAGATCCTGCCCGGACCACCCATCCGAATGTGCTCACTTCTTGCACCTTAACTCCCTTGTGTATATCTGTGTCTATCTCCTTTCGTCATTCCTCCTGTTTCCGGTATTCCGGCTGTGTATATTTCCGTCCTGTGTTACTGATCCGTTTCCTGTGTTCATTTCCGATTCATGCTTACTGATCCGCTGTGCATTAACTAATAGACTTCCGTTACACTTCATACATAGCCCTCGGTCCCGGACTTGCTGATTATCCGTCTTAGATACTTACAGTATATAAACCACTTGTAGATCTCCTTAGAACCTTAGTTCGAATATCATCTTAGATTCTACTCATTCTGCCTCCTCCGACCTTAAGCCACTTTCCGCTTTAGGTCACCTTCCGAGACTTAGGATTGATTCCTATAGTCTATATCTCCGACTCTATCTTCGGATAGTCTATCTCCGTTGGTTTCTAGTTAGGAACTCGTTCCGAAACTAGCCTTAATCTCTGTCCTCTCCTTACGTTCCGAATAACCTTCGGACGTATCATATCCGACACCTTCGGACACCCGGATCCGTCACGCAACTCCTTCTGGGTCTTCGGATGAATAACTCCTCCCTGAAATAAGGGGCATTACTCGAGAAAGGGGCACAGTGCACGAACTGAGGCCAAAGCCCTTCGGATCTCTCTACCCTTGAGTACAGTCTTAACATTATCTGAGCATCCTAGATACATACAATATAGGATAAAAAGAGTTGACAGCTTGCACATGTACCTTACCTTTTGTAACCTTACCTTTGGTCACCATTTAGTATCTACTTTTTGGTCAGATTTACTGTCTAGCTCTGGAATCATCCAGTAGTGGAAGTAGTCTCTTGTCATCACTACTGCTCTTTTATTGATATTGCTCGTTTACCGCCAGACCATTCAGTCAAAACCCCACATAGAACCTGTACCCTGGATGGGCCAAAAGGTCATAGAACATGTACAGCCAGGGACTGGCCAGCATGTAGAGGCTTATCCCAGTATACTAGAGCACCAGATGTGCCAGACATGTAGGACTAGTGCTGGCCAGATCTCAAATGAGAGGTAGCTGGCCAATAGAATATGACAAGCCAGAGGCATTGCAGAAACTCACCAGCCAGAGATGTAGAACCTGTGCTGGCCATATCAAATGGGAGGGAGCTGGCTTGTAGAAGCTGACTGCCCAAAGATGTAGATCCTGTGCTGGCTAGATCTCAAATGGGAGGTAGCTGGCCTATAGGACCAGTGCTAGCCAGACCTCAACTGACTGGCTAGTATCTTGAGTCAGATGGAGAAAGATATCATAATATTTAATGTATATTGATATAAGCAACAAGACATCAGATCTCAACTGAGAGGTTGCTGACTGGTAGAATTCAAATAAGTACCAGAAATAAGTCTTGTTTTGTCAGCATCTTTTTTTTTGAGCACCAGGATTACAAGGGCCATATAAAGGTGATAATATAGTTAAAATACTATAATCATCTTGTCCTTGAATGAATTCTCTACATTGAGCACAAACCTTTCCCACAAGAGCACCTGCCTTTGTGCATAAGCTTGATGCCCAAGCTTTGTGGCTTCTTGATATCTTTTCTCCCATTCACCCATCTTGTGCCTAAACCAGCCAACTGTCCAACCCATCTCATGCTGAACCAAATTTAATTCCTCTTCCCACCTTTCCCACCTAGCCTTAGCTTTTAGCCAATTGACACTGTAGACTAATTGTGGTAAGAATGCATGTTAACAATTAAGTATTACTTTACTCAGTATTCACCATCTGCACTGCTCTGACACAATACATTTTCAAAAGAGTTTTCAGTCCAACTACCTGTTCTTTACTTGTGCATAAGATTTATTCCTACAACTGCCAATCAGCTGTACTAAATTGTGAAGTTCGTCCTTCATATTTTATTACAACGCCATGATGTCAAATGATGATTTCGAAAAATGTGAATTTTACCCATACTACAACATCAACATATAATTTTAAAAGAATTGTTTAAGCAACTGGAGTATCAACTGGAATGGCATTGCATACAAATGCATCCTCAGACTGATCAACACTACCATGTCAGGCATCACATATATGTGACAGAGCGCAGAAAGCTTTACAGACTCATAAGTTGGGTATGCCCTGTGTGCTACTGGGTTTACAGATTAGCAGAGACACTGAATATTCTATTGGACATGATTGAAAGAGATCTACATGTAATCAATGGGACCGCACTCCATTTTAATGGAAGATTCATCAAGTGCATAATGATTGACCCTGAAAGTTTTCCTTTCCCACCTGCCACCATCATTCCTGTAAGAACCTTCCCAGATGATGAATAAGGCAATAGTTGAACCTATTGGTCCATGCACATCAAATTGCATATAAAAAGTATGGTTAGATTGTGAAGGGAATATCTGAAGTAGCCATCACTTTTCTAATTGGCTTTGCTCTGCAACCTTATTTCTTTTAGTCCTTATTTGTATTTCTTAGCTGGGTAATGTCAAGTTGGTGTTTGGTTTACTCTGTTAAGAGACCTGTTTTAGTTGTTTAAACAATGATCATTCTATTAAGGTAGAGCTTTCAGCAAACGTCACATGATAGGTGTGACAAAAGCAATAAATGTATGTAGGATGTTCGTAGCAACAAAATATAAAGAAACAGAAATGGAAGAGTTGTAGTGTATGTACTTCTCGACAAGTCGTCCATTTCAGAATTATTATTTATGCAAAATTGAAGGAGGAGATGGCAACACAAGCAAAATGTGACTTACTGTGACTTCACTTGTAATCACTGCATTTGCCACCGGGAATGTAAACCTTGCATCTTGCTTGTGTTGCCATCTCCTCTTTCAATTTTGCACAAATAATAATTCTACAACAGATGACTCGTCGAGAAGTACATACACTACAACTCTTCTGTTTCTGTTTTTTTATATCTTGTCGCTATGAACATCCGACATACATTTATTGCATTTGTCATGCCTATCACGTGATGTTTGCTGAAAGCGCGCAAGGTCTACCTTAAGTGGTTCACTTGAGCCTTGAGGACAAGGCATCATTCAACATCTTATTATTCTTTAAATCGAGGACCATTTATTTCTTGTTCCCTGCAGATGACATGCACGAAACTGGTTTTGAGCATGGTCATGACAAAATAGCTCTACTTCACAAGTCTAATCACACTTATAATTTCAAAGCTAATTTTCTACCATTTACAATAATTTTACCATGCATTTTTGATGAGTAAATAGACTTATAATATAATTAATTACTTATCTGACTCAATAAAGTACCTCAAAACCCTTAAATTTGATGACTAATCAATTTTCCCACATATTGTGAGATTTTTTCACACATTTTCCTATTTAATTACTAAAGTTCGGTTTAACATCTTAACATCTCAACATCTATAAGTTGACATCTAAACAATGAGGATTATGTAATGTACAGTTGTTTTAATCACATAAGTGACACATTTGGACAGTTCCAAGATACTGGTAATCATTAGCTCAACATCTGAACATCCGAGCATATGAGTCATACCAAGTCAGTTGGAGTCAAGCCAAGTCATAGGGAGTCACTCTTATAATGACTCACTCTGAGTAATTATGAATCATATTTCTAAATGTAGAAATTGCATAGCCACTAGTAGAATAGTATATAAGGGGCCTAGTTTTCCCCTCTGATAATAAGAATCCCCCCTTTTTGAAAAAGACTCTTAAGTGTGAATTGAGTGAATATTAGTTTATTCCTCCACTCCTTTGTCATCATTTCCCACAATGTTCTGACTATCTGAGATAACTTCTAAATAATCTTTAATTGCACTAGCTAACACACGGTTGTTAGTCATCTAGGGTAATTCTGCTTCACTCTCTTTGTGACACAGGAAATCAATTCTGTGGGAGAATTATTTTCATTAATTGAGTGACGACAAATAAGGGCTTATACTTTAGTCAATAATATTAAGAGCTTGGCTTACTTTAAGACTACATTAAGAGGACGTACTCTGTTCTGATTCTGCATCATACTCATTGTGAGTGCCTGAGCAGCAGAGAAGTTGGTTTTGAGGCCAGGTATTGATTGATTCAATTGTATCTGATTATTAGTTTGCTCTCCTAATTGTGAGGATAAGAAGTAGTCAAGAAATATTGTTGAGAAATATTCTTATACTGTCAAATCGTTAGTTGTAACATTGTAGCACTGCATCAAGCCAGTTATTGATTCAGTTACATTCCGTTCTTTCATTCATTCTTCAGAATTGCCTAAGTACTGCATCGTGCCAGTTAACGGTATTATTCTTTCTAAGTTGCCTAAGTACTGCATCAAGCCAGTTAACGGTAACTATTGTCTCTAATCTGCCTAAGTACTGCATCACGCCAGTTAACGGTAACCAACCTGTCCAAGTACCCTAAGCACTGCATCACACCAGTTAACAGATACCAACCCCTGAGATTTCCCATACTATCTCAACCCTTTTAGTCAATTGTAAATTGCTTGGAAAAACTGCAACTCTGTTTCTGCAACCCTCTAATAAACACCACATTATCAAGTGTTGGTAATTGTCTGAACTGTCGACCATGGAAGGACTGTGAAACCTGGTGAATTTCTTACAAATCACATCCTTGTAAGACAACAGGTGGAGCTGGCAGAAAATAGTCCTGCTCTTAGGAGCTGTAGATGCTGTTCAGAATCAGATTACTGGCAATGACACCATGCTATGTTATGCATGAATACCCCAGAAGAATGTATAATAGTGACCAGGGTGGCAATTCATCAACCTCCTAGTTACAAGGTTGTGAAGCTTCATACCAAGGGTAAGACCCTCTATCATGTCCTAAGTACCATATAAAACCCTGGTCAGCTAGAGTGACATCCTCAAAGCACTTCCTGATCCACAATTTGATTTTGTGAAAAAGTAATGACCGATGCAACTTGATCATGCAAGGGCAACACCAGTCATAGTCTCCAGTGCAAGTTAAACAACTGAATATGGCCTCAGTGCTTTGGCAAGTCTCGCAGATGCCAGCATAGATAAATTATGAGAAGAGAGTTATCTGTAAGCTACAAATTGTGAGTTGTACCTTGGTTTTTCTTGCATGCTGAGCAGGCTCTCCTTCTAGACCAAAGTCATCAAATGTCTCAATGTCTGGGAAATCCATTGAGACCTCCTTTGCTTGTTTTCTGGGGCTGGAGGAGGAGGAATGCCACCTTGATATTTCATACAGCGGATCAGCATGAGATTTGAGCCATGAGGGCTTTCCCCTCTTTCCTGTTGTAGGTTTGTAGGCAATATAGTTGACATCCAAGTCTTTTTGTTGTGAGAAACTACCCCTGTCTTTGCAAGAATATGAAACAGCATTCAGACAGGTTTTTTTCTGGCCAGACATAATACTTGGACCAAGGAATAAGAATCAACATGCCAAAGTAAGGCAAGCAATGCAATTGAAAAACTATCTTCATCAAATCCAGCCATATTTCCTTTTGATAGATTAATTAACTCTATTTACTGCTTAGCTACTACCCCCCCAACTCCACCAATTTTTCTCACTTTCTTCCCACAAACAGGTTTTGGACCTCTACCAACCCCCACCCACTTGAGAAAATCTTACTTAATTGGAAAGCTTGGCCTTGGAATGTCCTGCTTATCATAGACCTTATCCTTGACAAAGTAGGCAATCACAATCCTTTTATCATCACCCCAACCTAGGACTCCATTCTCCAACACCTTGCCTGCAATATATACCATAGTCCCAGGGGGATAACCTAGTTCGGCATTCAAGTCTGGCAAATCTAGTATGGCCTGGTTGGCTTTACCAAGGCTAACTAGAAGGTCATAGAATGATGGTGATGCTCCTGGATCTCAGTGATGGGGTGTCTCTCAGTTGACAATTACCTCAATTCCAGAAAAGACATAGGGCCAAACAACTGGTTTTGAGGTACAAACCATATTCTTTGGTGCAGAGACCGATTTGATGCCAGCAAGATGCTGATTGGGTGCAATAATACTCATGATAGCCAACCAGAGTTGTTCTGGGATGGTGTAAAGATACAACCTAGCCTGGGCTGTAGATAAACTACCTCCTAAGCTAGTATATGAGTCTTGCACTCTGTCTAGTCTGCTTCACTTGCTAAGGCAAGAGTGTTCGACCTTAAAGGGGGATGCCTGTTAGTATAGTCAAGTTACTGTCTATCCAATGTGTGAATATGATGCTGTGGCCAGCAGTAAGTTGCCACAGTCAGCGATGATGCCGCCAGAACTAGTGTATAAGTAGCAGTGGTAGCATGACTATAACAATACCTGAATGTCCATAGCATCAAGTGAGCAATAATGAGTGTAATGTTAGCAGTAGCGGTAGAATGCAAGTGGTATGGAAGAAACAAGAAGGAAAGCTGCAGTACTTTCAGCAGTAAAGTAGTGGTGTGAGCAAAGTCAAGTCAAAATAGTGGTCAATAGTCCAGTGGTAACAGTGAATGAGCAATATCAATTAACAAGTGGTAAGGAAACTTAAAGACTAAGTCTACTACTGGGTGGTTCAAGAGCTAGACACTAATCCTGACCTATAGTATGGTGAAAATGAGGTACTGTATGTGTACAGGCTATCAAGTGCTTATATCCTATTTCATATGTACTCAGGATGTGTTAGGCAAGATCAGTAGCACTTGAGTGAGGTAACCACCAGTATGTAATCATAGCATGAGGCAGCTGTGGCACGAGGTAACATGTAATAAGGCTTGCCATGGAATCAGTGATAAATGGTCATGTACAAACTATGCACCAAATGAAGCTATGCAAGCGAGGCAAGGACATGGGAGGACATCAGTTTGTGGAATGTGGACTGGCAAGTTGGTATGGTAAGTGGTAAGTGTGTAATGCTGGCGGCTTGTGCTAAAGGGGCAAGACAGCCATAAACGAGTGATGACTTCTATAGACGTTAGACATGTGTCAAAAGATAGGGTTTCAAGGTCAGCGCTAATATGTTTGTCACAACAGCCATTTCAGACAACCACTGCTGAACAACAGGTGACTTAAGACCGGTTGATTGGTACAAATGATCTTGAAGATACTAGCTCCATTACATTAGTTTTGTACTTAAACAAGCATAGGAAGACAAACTTACCTCTTGGCACTGCATGAATCCACCAGGGCATAAACTCACCTGCCCCGCTGTAATGAACATATTGACGCTGGCCTCGAAACCTTATCTTTTAGCACGCATCTCACATCTATAGAAATTTCCACTCATCCAAGGCTGTCTTACTCCTTTAGCATTGCCGGTGGCATCACATGGTTACTGCACACCATTCCGATTGCCGCACCACATTCCATGTACCAATGTCCTTCCATGTCCTTGCCTTGTCCACATAGCTCCATTTGGTGCATAGTTTGTACATGACTGCTTATCACTGATTCTATGGCAAGCCTTATTACATGTTGCCTCATGCCGCAGCTGCCTCGCACTATGTTTACATATTGGTGGTTACTTCTCTCAAGCACTACTGATCTCGCCTAATGCATCCCGAGTACATATGAAATAGGATATAAGCACTTCATAGCCTGCATGATACAGCACCTTATTTTCACCATACTATAGGTCAGGATTAGAGTCTAGCCCTGGAACCACCCAGTAGTAGACTTAGTCTTTAGAGTTTCTTTACCGCTTGTTGATTGATATCACTTGTTCACTGTTACCATACCACTGAAAGTACCATGGCTTTCTTTACTGTTTCTTCGCACCACTCGCACCTTACCACTACTGCTGACATTACTGCTTGTCACCGCTCGCTCAATGTTACATTTTCAGGCATTGTTTCGACCATGTTAGTACCACTACTTACAATGCTAGTTCTGGCAGGATTATCACTGACCACAGCAACTTACTGCTGACTACAATGCTACCTTTGCACATTGGTTTGACTCAAACTTGGCTATACTAACAGGCATCCCCCTTTAGGGTTGAACATTCTTGCCTAGCAAGTGAAGCAGACTAGATGGAGTGAAAGACTCACATACTAACTTAGGAGGTAGTTTATCTACAGCCCAGGTTAGGTTGTATCTTTACACCACTCCAAACTCTCCCCCCCCTGGAGTTATGTTATGACAAAACCTTGTGAATGCCAAGGGCTCTTTTTCTCTTCAGTTACCTTGGCCAAAAACTGGTGTAATGAACATATTGGCGCTGGGCTTAAAACCCCACCTTTTGACACTTGTCTCACGTCTACAGGAGTTACCACTTGTCCATGGCCGTCTTACCCCTTTAGCAGTACCGGTGCCATCCCATGCTTACCGCACACCATACCGACTGCCGCACCACGTTCCACGTACTGATGTCCTTCCATGTCCTTGCTGCATCCACATAGCTCCATTTGGTGTGTCGTTTGTTTTCTGTTGGTTATCACTGAATTCCACGGCAAGCCTTATTACATGTTGCCTCGTGCCACAGTGCCTTGCGCTATGTTTACTTATGGCGGTTACTACACTCCAGCGCTACTGATCTCGCCTAGAGTATTCCGAGTACATACAATTTAGGATATAAGCACCGCGTACCCCGCATGATATAGTACCTGATTTTACACCATTGCATGTACTATAGGTCAGGATTATTGTCTAGCTCTGGATCTACCTTGTAGTGGACTTAGTCTTTAAAGTTTCCTTATCGCTCGTTAATCCATCACGCTCGTTCTCCATTACCGCTGGCATACCACTGGACTTTTCACTGTTACTTTGACTGAACTTCTCATGCACCCCTACTTTACCACTGAAAGTACCGTGGACTTCTTTACTGTTTCTTTGCACCACTCGCAACCTTACCACTACTGCAGATACTATTGCTCGACATTGCTCGCTCAATGCAACTGTTACTGACCATATCTCAACCACGGTAGCACCGCTACACACAACGCTAGTTCCAGCGGTATCATCGCTGACTGTGGCAACTTACTGCTGACCTTGACGCTTGTTTCACACATAAGTTAGATTCGAACTTGACCATACTAATAGGCATCCCCCTTTAGGGTCGAACGCTCTTGTTCTCACAAGTGAAGCAGACTAGATGGAGCGCAAGACTCACATACTAGTTAGGGCAGTGGTTTATCTACAGCACAGGCTAGGTTGTATCTTTACACTGGTCTAGGACTGTTACAAGAACACCTTCTTGTGCCCCTACTATCATTTTTCCTCCTATGCATCGCTGTCTACTCTCATCCTGACAAGGCCTCCATCCTCGTCCACCACTACCTCGTCTGGCTTGCCATTGTCACCCCTTACCTCGCCTACGCTCGCCTCATCCATTGCCACTGAACACGCCCTCTTCGCGCGCCTTCTACCTCCTTTGCGCCTATATGCGCCTCTCGCGCTTCGTGCGCTTCAAGTGCCTCCTCTTCTCTCGTCGCATTACTCTATGCTTCAACACACGCACCCTCTTGGTTCACAGGAACCCCTCGTCTGCTCTCAAGGGCCTCTTGGTATCATCTTATGCTTTATCCTTTTACCGTTTACCTTTCTTGACTCGTGCGTCGCCTCAGTGGCTCGTACCCTTTATACCTTCGGCTCCACACTTATGACTTTTTCGTGCACATGCACATTCTCATTGGTTGATATGCCTCTGACTCATTTACAAGCATGCATCCTCTTATTGGCTATCTGACTTCATACTTAATTCAGCGATACTTACGTATTCATGCTCCACTTCAATCTTACATATAAATACATGCAGATAGCCTTTGTACTTCTTTAACTTGAATCTACTTGATCTTCGACCCTGAACTTCCTTTCAATAAGCTTTTCATAAGCTTATTGTCTCTATTCGAACTTCATAGAAGCTCATCACTTCTACATCTTTGATCATCATCAAGAACCTCGTCTCTGTGACGTAGGTCATGAGACAGCGCGTAGCGCCCACCTCCAACTGACGCAACTAGTGCACTCCGCGCTAGGAGACCGATATGTACAGGCTGCTGCTCTTGATAGAGCACCCGTTGCAGACACCACTCAAGTTCATTAGCGCCTGGCTAGGTCGCTAACAAGGACAGGTCTGGGTGACTTGATGATGCTATTGATACATTAAACAATCAAAATACTAAGATATATAAAATAAGGTAAAGTAGCTAATACAAAGCTGCAGCAGAGGGGCCCTCTCCACCTTGGCCTTGTACAGCAAAATACAACAAGAAAGAATTAAATATATATATAAATGGATTGAGAACAGTCTGTGGGTGCTGGGTGAGCACCTGTGATGTGAATATAAATCAAAATTACCTCACTAAACCACCCCCAAGCCCCCAGAGTGTTCAAGCAAGGAGACTAGGCATGCTGGCATGCACACTAGACCTCCCTGTCCAAGATTGATAAAGGAGGGTGGATAGGCACACCAGTGTGCACACTAAACCACCACTCAAGCCCCCAGAGTGTTCAAGCAAGGAGACTAGAACATGCCAGCACATGCACTAGACCTCCCCGCCCAAGATACAGATAAATGTCACTAGAGAGGAAGAAACAATGTAAGCTTGAGAGCGCTCAAGATAGTGCTCACCTTAGTATGAAAATAAGACCTAGAAAGAACTAAACCAGCATTCAGTAAGGATTTTGAGATGAAAAGAAATATACCTATGTTAAATAGAGGCCGCTTATTGACCATTAACCACTTACACAGCTGCACCCTGTGTAAGTGACTAATGGGATGGTGGTGTAAGAATAAAAGTCAACCATGTGAAAGGATGGTAGCATGGCTATAGGCCACAACATATTTGCCATTGTTTACACTCACACAATGCCGGATGTGGTTGTGGAAACAATTGTTTGTTTACACAACCACATTGGACCTTGCCACAGTCATGTGACTGGTTCAATTGGCCGGTACAGACTCTGCGCACTTCCCTTCTTGCTTCATTCTTCTTACCAAGTTTCTTTCTTTTTTAGACTATGACTAAGTATATTGGTCCTCTAGGATCGCTAGTTGCCTCTCCTCCTCCAGCAAGCTCTGAAGGGGAGGTTGTGGTGGTGCAACCAGATGCCCACAGCTTAGTAAGTTGTTTCTTGGCTGGTCTATCATTGCTAACATTTGTCGGTGGTGTTTTATTTGCTATGACAGCAATGAGGGGGATGTTGTACTCTATGAGTGCAGCACCTGCCCTTGGGTAATGTGCAGCCAGTGCCTTGACATCTCATTTGACTCTTGCAACTTTGTTGCTCAACTAGACATTCTTTTTTGGTGCCTTAGCTGTTATGCTGGGCACACCTTTAAGGCACCCACACTGTGATGAACAAACTCACACTGAGCTTAAAATGGCATATTTTCATATAGGTGTCAACCGGCAATCATTATCCATCATTATCCTTGCCCCTCAGCTTCACCATCCCTTGCCATATTATTTTACCATGTGTTACCCCTATCTTCTGGGTGTTCCGGCAGCCTCATTGCTGCTTAACAGCTGTACTACAGCAACTTTCCCATGGAGCGGTGATCTTTGGAAGTCTCCAAGAACCCATTAGGCATCCACAAGCAAGATTTACCATCCGTCCAATGTCCATCCAGTCTCGCTGGTACATTATGTTTTGTAAATTGTAGTGCAGTCTTATTACATGTCTGCCATATGTTTATCCTATCCCTTCCATCTCCATAGCTATTCCTTAGTATAAAAATTCCTAGGTACCAGTACTTGTTCTTTACTTCCCTCCTATAGTACAAATGGTACTTAGGAATAGCCACCACTACTGTCTCTTAAGAATCCTTTTACTGCTGCATGCACTACCACTCTTTACTGCTTTCCCGCACTTCACTGCTTGTGCTACCACTGTTTTATTGCTTTCCCACACTTTACCACAGTTTTACTACTTGCACTACCACTTGTTTACCACTGTGACGAGAAAACTCACGCTGAGCTTGAAACGGCACATTTTTGTATAGGTGTCAACTGGCAATCATTATCCTTACCCTTTGGCTTCACTGTCCTACTTTACCATGTGTTTACCCCTATCTAACAGTATCGTTTTGCACTCCAGAAGCCTTGTTGCAGCTTAGCAGCTGTACTACAGCAACTTTCCTGTGAAGCAGTGATCTTCAGGAATCTCCATGAACCCATTAGGCATCCTCAAGCAAGATTTACCGTTGGTCCAATGTCCATCCAGTCTCGCTGGTACATTATGTTTTGTAAACTGAAGTGCAGTCTTATTACATGTCTGCTGCATGTTTATCCTATCCCTTCCGTCTCTGTAGCTATTCCTCTCATATAAAATTCCTAGGTACCTGTACTCGTTCCTTACTTCCCTCCTATAGTACACATGGTACTTAGGAATAGCCACCACTACTGTCTCTTATGGAATAAAGTCTTTTACTGAAGTCACTGTCTCTAAGAATTGCTTTACTGCTGCACGCACCACCGCTCTTTACTGTTTTCCCACGCTTCACCGCTTGCGCTACCACTTTCCCATGCTTTACCACTACTTTACTGCTTGTTTACTGCAAAAGTTCCCACGCTTTACCACAGTTTTACCGCTTGCACTACTGCTTATCTACCGCTTTCCCGCGCTTACCGCTAGTTTCCCACGGACCGGAGGTCACTGCTAGCATCTTGCTACCTCCGACAGCATTCTCACACCATAGGTTGGGTATTATCAAACTATATTAACTTAGCATTCCCTTTAGGGTCGAATGTTCTTGCCTCATAAGTGAAGCAGACTAGGTAGAGCACAAGACTCGCATACTAGCTTAGGCTGTGGTTTATCTACAGCCCAGGCTAGATTGTATCTTTACACTGCTTTCTCACGCTCTACTGCCACTTGACCACTACTTTCCCATGGAGTGGAGGTCACCACTAGCATCTCACTACCTCTGGCAACAAGTCTTGCACTGCAGGCTAGGTATTATTGAGCTATACTAACTTAGCATTCCCTTTAGGTCAAATACTCTTGCTTGCAAGTGAAGCAGACTAGGCAGAGCACTAGACTCATAAACTGGCTTGGTAGTTGCACACTGCAGCCCAGGCCGGATTGACTCATGTCAGTGCCTTACTATGTGAGTTATTCTTTTTCTATTTAAAACAAACTAAACTAATGACTATAGAGTTTCTGTAGAGAGAACCTGCCAGCTCAAGGAGGAAAGCCTGCCCTGCAGGCTTTCCTCCACCTGAATGGCAGGTTCAAGACTGGATCCTGTGCAGTGTTGGCTGCTGTACCCATTGCTGTCATCCACTTCATTGTAGGTGGCAGTAATGAGATCGTGATGCCTGTGCCTCTGCTCTTGCACTATCTGGAGCATTACTTCCCCAATAGGGGTACATTTACCTCAAGGTCCCATTCAACGTCACCATGCATAAGAGCATTCACAGATATATGCATGCCCAGGACGCCTACATCATCCAGCTCAAGTCTCACCTCACGTACAACGGACACATCTTGACCTTCTTCTCTGACCACTCCAAGGAAGATAGCAGGTAGCTTTTTGCTGGGAAAGATAAGGGTAAATTTGTGGCCATGAGTGCCTCTCAGGTAAAGTCTCTATGATTTTGCATTTTTCTTGACTTATGTGACATTTAGGTGCTATCTACTGTCCTAGGGCCCTATTGTGGGATCCTCAGGGGTGTGTTATGACCATGCAAAACTGGGGTTACTAAGAAGTCCTGGCTTTACATGGGGTTGTACCGGAGGGACAGAAAGTCAAAGGGGCTTGGCCTCAGCTTGTATGCTGTGCCACTTACCTGAGTATGTGCCCTTAATTTCAGATGAAGTCCAAGGGGGAGTTATAGTGAAGTCTGGATGGAGTCTGAATGAACTCTGTAGGACAGGATAGCTCGATAGAGCTCCGAAGGACTTCTGGATCAGCGCCGGAACATGCTGGAACATGCTGGAATGCGCCAGAACTATTTCTGGATGGTAGGGAGTAATGGTAAGACTACTGGAACAAGTTCCAAGTAGAATGGATGAAGAATGGACTCCTGGACAAAGTCCAGGGCAGGATAGGAGCAGAGCTCCGGAGGAAAAGATGATTCATAGATGTCAGAGGTTAGGTAGGATAGATCCGGAGGACCAGAGGTCCGAAGGTCTGGAGCTCAGAGGAGCGGAAGAGCGTAGCTCTATGGATCTTAGGGGAGGTATTGAACTACTATAGAGGAGTAGGTCCAGATATTATAGAAGGATGAGTATAGACTACTCCGGACAAGGTCCGGAATAGAAACAGACAGGATAAGACTACCAAAGGTAGAGTCGGAGGTAAAACGGATGAGTAACAGGAAACAGATGAAGTCCAAAAAGGATATAGGACAAAGGATCAAGGCTCCAGCCTAGGGAATGATCCCATAGGTCTGAGTTGGAAGCTTACAAGGGCCGGAGCCCAAGTGCAAGAACGGAAACAGATTTATATAGACATGGATACAGAAGTCAAATGAATATACAGAAGTAAGAAAGCAATGATCAGACTGAAGTCTGCAGGAATTGTACTACAAGGTTATATACTGTAGGTAGCATGCCAGAAGGTAAGTAAGTATAGTCCGAAGGCTATGTCTGAAGCATGCGGAAACACATTAGTAAGTACAACAGAACATAAGGCTATGAACTCGGAGATAAAACTTGTATGAAATAACTTATCAAGACAGAGGCAGAGATAACTGAGAGCCGGGGACACAGATATATACCAAACAGGGTAGTGCACAGGTGTGCGGGAATAGTTTGGATATGAACTTGGATCGGATATAGACACAGATCGGATATGGACACAGATCAGATGTTGCCACTAACTGTTTGCTTGCTCTATCAGAGCAAGTAGTAATTGAGCAGCTTGACGTCCGTATCGCATTCCCCAGTCTTCTCTCCCTCTCCAGTCGCCTTGGACAACACACTGATGTCATTTTGATGACAAGGGATGCCGTTGACAGTATACCCAAGCTCCTTGTCACCAAGTTTGCGCATGCCCACCCACAGACTCAACCTTGGGGTATCTCAGTCTCTTTACAGTGTCCTCTCTGTGGGTCCACTGACAGTTGATTCCAGAAGGTTGCAGTCAAGACATCCTAAGAGTCTCTGGACCCTGATGTTCCAGGGGAGGCTCCAGTGTGCAGGTACCTATATTCCTGCACTTATCCTGAGTGTGGTAAGGCTCAGTACAAGCCTTGTCACAAGTTTTACATTGAAAAACCACCCAGTTCCATTCTCAATGCCACCAAGACAAAGTCGTCTGCATGGTTCCAGTCCCCTTCCACAACTTTTCTGCCACTACCTTTCATTGAGTCAGGCACCCAAGGCAAGTGTCCTAGAAGTATGGATGGGGGAGTTTCTACTAAAAGGATGAGGATCTGATTTGTCTCACAAATAGTTAGTTTGGTATATGTTTGTTTTGCAATAATTCAACTTGATTTAGTGTGCTTATGCTATGTTCTGAGGAAATGGTAACATCCAGTTCTGGCATCACTCTAGCAACTAGTTGCTTCCATCTGTATTTGTCATATACTGTACATTCAGGTCCAGATCTGATCTGATCCATGGACATCCGGACACTCAATCCATACATTCTAGTCCACCCATCCAATCCAGCTCACATATCCATCCATCTCTGATCCATATCCATATCTGACCCAGTCCATCCATCTAATCCATGTCCATATCCAATCCGAGTTCATATCTGAACTATTCCTATGCACCTGCGCATTACCCCTTTTAGACTATACCTGTGTTTCCAGCTTTTGGGTATCTCTGTGCTTCCGGCTCTTGGTGATCTCTGCCTCTGTCTTAATAAGTATTTCATACAAGTTTCATCTCTGAGTTCATAGCCTTATGTTCTGCTGTACATACTAATGTGTTTCCGTATGCTTCAGACATAGCCTCGGACTATCTGTACTTACCTTCCAGCATGCTCTTTACAGTATATAAACTTGTAGTACAACTCCAGCAGACCTCAGTCTGATCATTGCTTTCCTACTTCTGTATATTCCTTTGATTACCCTGTATCCTGTTACCATGTCTATATAACTCCATTTCTGTTCTTGCACTTAGGCTCCGGCCCTTGTAAGCTTCTGACTCAGGCCTATGGGATTATTTCCTAGGCTGGAGCTTTGATCCTATATCCTATAATCTTTTCAGACTTCATCTGATTCCTGTCTCTCATCCATTTCACCTCCAACTCTACCCTTGGTAGTCTTATCCTGTCTGTTTCTATTCTGGACTTTGTCCAGAGTAGTCTCTACTATCTCTACACTATATCTGGACCTACTCCTCTCTAGTAGTCAACACCTCCCCTAAGATCCATAGAGCTACACTCATCTGATCATCCAATCATCCAATCATCCACCCCTCCACTCTTCCGCTCCTCTGAGCTCTGGACCTTCAAACCTCTGGTCCTCCGGATCTATCCTATCCTATCCTCCAACATCTATGGATTATCTTTCCCTTCAGAGCTCTACTCCTATCCTGCCCTGGACTTTGTCCAGGAGTCTATCTTTCATCTATTCTACTTGGAACTTGTTCCAGTAGTCTTACCATTACTCCCTACCATCCGGAAATAGTTCCGGAAGTCCTTCAGAGCTCTATCAAGCTATCCTGTCCTAAGAGTTTATCCGAACTCTGTCCAGACTTCACCATAACTTCCCCTTGGACTTCATCTGAAATTAAGGGCACATACTTGGATAAGGGGCACAGTGTATGAGTTGAGGCCAAGCGCCTTTGACTTTCTGACCCTCCAGTACAACCCCATGTAAATCCAGGACTTCTTAGTGGCCCCCAGTTTTGCATGGTTGTAACAGTATTCTTATCTACCAAGCCTTAAGTTAGACCATTATTATCTTGGATGAGAACAAGGTCAAGGATATGTGCAATGTAGCCAAGAGTTGGCTGCTGATGACTCCAACATAAAATTCACAAATCATGTGAATTTTATGTTGGAGTCATCGGCAGCCAACTCTTGGCTACATTGCACATATCCTTGATCTTGTTCTCCTGTCTTACTCTAATTACTAAACTCATCATGTCTGGATGGCATGTATCTTTTGAGGGTATACTTGCTCTCCATCAGAGCAACTTTGTGGCTGCATCTCAGGAAATGTGTCGAGGTATTCTGAGGACAGTCCGGGATCATATCATTGCCAAAAACAAGTCACAGAATGAATCAATTGAGTTGCCAAAGGCATGTAACAAGGTGTAGTCAAATTGTGGTATATTTAATAACTAATTTCACAGTAATACAAAGGCCACCAGGTGTTACTACCACCAATTTTTAACTGATGAAGATGACTTACAGGCAGAAGAAGAGCTTTTGCAAGATGAGCCAGAGGATGCGACATCTAGTTTGTCTCCTGAGGAGAGGGAGGCAGCTGCTCATCCTAAGGATGCAGCCTTCTATAAGAAGGAAGTAAGTGACTGGAATGTTATGCAGAAGCTATTTAAAAAGGAGATTGATGAGTATGATAAGGAGGAGCAAGCGAAGTTAGGAGTAAAGAATGAAATCAAGCATAGAACTGGACATGCTAGAGATTGGTTCAAAAACATGACCCCTGCACAATGGAAGGAGGTTGAGAATGCAAGGGAAAAGTGGAACAAGGAAGGTGCTCCTCTGGAATCACAGACAATGTGAGTGTTTGAAATGACTATTCAGGTTCTTCTATTGACTATCTTGACAGGTATCAAAAGAGGCACCTCAAAAAAAATCTTGAGGACTTTACTGAACAAATGTGTTGTACTATGGGATGTCAGGTTATGATCCTAGCCAGTCACAAGAAAGCTGCAGACCAGACTCTAAATGTCATTGTGTGAGTGTATTTTTAGCACTTTGGTCTTATGGGATAATGACGGTTTGCTATCATAATTTAGTCATAAGTCCAAGCCAGTCAACAGTAAAAAACCCTTTATTCAGAGTTCATGAGGGAATAAGGAATGGATGTCTGAGGGTTTTGAAAATTTGCAGAATGGTCAAAGTTGGAATTCTGTGAGTGTCCATTGTTCTAAAATTTTCACCACAACTAATTTGGACAAAAAAGGTTACCCAAAGCTTCCCTCACAAGCTGGAGTTACTGTCAGAGGGCAACAAGAATTGGTGTGTCAGATATTCCATGCATCTTACAGTGAGTATTTGTCTGCTTTACTAGTTTTCTCACAACTTACTATATGTTATACAGAGGTCTTCACCGACACTAGCAAACCTGTACCTTGGCAAGAGGTGGTGGCAAACCCCTCTCTCTACCTGGATCTCAATTCTGTTCCAGAAGGGTTCATTTTGAGAGATCTGTCTCATATGAGGGCCAAAAATATCAATCACCTGTGGGCTCATTGGGAGGCTAGGATGGCAGCAAAGAAGAAGCTAGTGATTTTCAACATAGCTGTTACAAACTGGGGTGGCATCACCAGCGACAGTGATAAGACACAGCCAGTCTGCTGGAAGGTTCAATCGAAGAGTTGCAACTCTAAGATTATCGGTAGAATAGAGACTAAGGCTAAGGAGTGCTTAGACTTAGAGACAATTCAGACGACTTAGGTTGGAGACCTAAGCGAAGGATATTCCAGGTAAAACCCAGTAAGATTAAAGTAAAGTATACAAGTGTGATACAACGTGCTTAAATAGGCCAATATGTGCACATGGACCAAGAGAGACATGAGAATGTAAGTACGTATCCCAAGAAGGAAGGCAACTATAGTACAAATGCGATTGAGCATATGAGTCAGAGTCATGTTACATAATGTACAAGGTAAAGATGAGACAAAAAATGAATAGGGGCACGTACAATTGTAACAACAGCTAAAATTGGTGATATGAGCAAGCAGCAACTTAAGAATACAGTTCCCCACCAGCAAAAAACTAACAAGATGTATGTAGAAATTGAGCCAGTCACCACTTCTAGCTCTAGAGGGGCAGCCAGCACCAATTTGACACATCATACCACTAGGCCAGCTAAGGACAGCTCCTCAGAAAGCAAGTTGGCTGGAGCATCATCTATGGAACATAGGGCAAACCTGGCTGAAAGTGATTCCTCTGAAGATGAGTCAGCTGCAGCAGCCTCCATGGGACATAGGACCATGACAGCCACCCAACCTTCCAGTGCTCAGCAGGGCGCTCCTGCGTGCTCATAAAGAATCAAATCCAGTTCTTGAAGTCCCTCAGCAGCAATAATCAATACCTGCTTTAAGTTGAGGGCATCAGAGACTTAAAAAAGGCATGGTGTCAATTGACCAAGTCATACTTCATACTGACTGAGCCCAGGAACCAAGTTTGAGCCAGCAAAAGGAATGGCCTGCCTGGGCAACTTGGTCCTGGGAAGCATCTTACCTTCCAAATGATGTGCACTGCATAGATGGTGAGGTGCAGAAGTTCTTGGCAACATTATATTGAAGGCTTGACCTTGTTATTGTAGACAAATCACATTCACAACAATTGGATGCACTTGCACGGGAAGATGGACCTGATGTATCTGTTGTTGAAGAAAACAACCCAGAAGGGCTCAATCATGCTGGTTTGGTGGTCTGGGAATTTTCTGACAATGAAGATGAGGCTATGGTAGATGAATGGTAGTTTGTTTTATGTGGCTTTCTAGGCAATACACTTGAAATTTGTGCTCAACGGTATGAGGTGGCGCCACAGCCTGGTCGGGAGTTGATTTGATAGTTTTTGTATTTTCGAATTCCCATTGTTTATTTGTGTTTTAAGGTTTCCGGAGTCCTGTACCAGTGACAAATAGAGCGCGGTGCTTCTGGCTTCCATAAGTCAGGCCTGACCACGGCCCGGCTTGTAGGGATCGGCACGGGTAAACCCGCGGGTGTCGCTGGGTACACCAAATCACTTAACGGGACCCGCATCCTCTAATTTTGCGCGTAATCTTCAACTTCATTCTGAACGTTGACAAAGCCTCTACAAGCCTCATGCACATGCTTCTTTGAGCAGCTGATCATGTAGTTCACTTTGCTTGATCTTCTTTGCAAGAATATGGTAGCGCCTGGAGCTTTCCTGAAGTCCCTTATCGGAGCACATGCTATTTAATTTCATCTGTCGGACTGTCCCATTTTCCAGATAAGAACTCACCAACATCTCAGGTCTCAAGTCAACCTCCTAAGAAACCAACCTTTTCGGAATGGCTTTGAAAAAACTCCTTCAAGTTGCAATCAGCGCAGTTTCTGTCAAAGCCGTATTCGCGCACCAGATACCTTTGGGCGACACTGTTGAACAGCCTGAGACGTGGTTGTCAAAATATGGTCCCCAGATTGACCAACCTTTCTCTGGACCATTAGCATTTTCTCACATGACTTATTCCCGCTGTCTGGAAGATGAATCTGCGCAGTTTGATATAGCAGTTCTCGGGATGCCTTTTGATACGGGTACATCCTATCGCCCTGGTGCTCGCTTTGGACCCTATGCGATTCGTTCGGGCAGTAGAAGACAGAGGGAGGCTCGCGGTTATAGCTTGGCTTGGGGCAATAACCCGTACGAGCAAGGATCAAAGATAATTGACTGTGGTGACGTGCGCCTTTTCAATGATAAGTAATTGACATAAGGAACTAACGAGGGAAAAGGTTCCTGTCATTCCATTCGACAATGTTCTTGCCATGGACCAAATGGAAGTCGCGTACTCCACTTTGTTAAATCGTCCTATTGCCTCCAGCCAGTCCGTTTGGGCGAAGGGTGCTCAACTTGCAAAGGACGGACGTGAGCGCCCAAGGATCGTCAGGTTTGTCCGATTCAAACATATCTAAGCCACCACCTGATATCATTGAAAGCCTTGGAGGCGATCACACAATCGTGCTCCCAATCCTTCGTGCTCTCAACAAGGTATATGGACCTGTTTCGGTTATTCACTTCGACGCGCACCTTGACACTTGGAATGGTTATCCGGGAACGGTGACCGAGCAGTCGCGCATTACCCACGGAACCTTCTTTTATGTAGCCAACGAGGAAGGCTTGGTTTCGAACTCGAGCATCCATGCTGGTATCCGATGCAAATTAGTGGTAAATGAGACCTTGGTTTTTATTATTATCTCCATTGAACACCTCTGGATTCAGGGACTGGGAGACATTGAAAATGATGAATCTGTTGGATTCCACTTCATTACGAGCGATGACATCGACGATCATGGGGTTCCCGCGATCATCAAGCGCATACGGGAGCGTGTTGGTGACACACCTGTCTACTTGAGGTATGTCTTCTTTACATACAGCTTAGATTGTTGTTGAAGGGACAATAGTCTTGATATTGATGTTATTGGTATGTTGATGTCCGCGTTTGGTTTGCCCACTGTGTAACGTATCAAATAGATCCTGGTCTTGCACCTGCTAGTACGTCTTGCCACTAACATGGCTGAAACAAGGCTTGAATTTTTGAAATCTAGCGGGAACTCCAGAGGCAGGAGGCTGGACGAGTAGAGAGGTCAAACGAATCATACGTGGGCTGGCCGGATTGAACTTCGTGTAGGTATACCCAGCTATTATTGGCTTCCATGAGTCTTATTCCTTGTTTGCAACACAGTGGCGCCGACATAGTGGAAGTCGCTCCTATTTATGATCATGGCATGTTTGACATCAGCTGGCTGTTTGTGACCGGGACTAAAACATTCTTTTACAGCTGAAATCACAAGCACGGCGGCGGCCGACCTTGTCCACGACTTTCTATCGATGTTCATGTCTCAATCGCCTCCCACGCCACACGCACTTCCGGGTTCTTGGCCTCGAGATGAACTTTAATGGTCCTTCTTAATTTCCAAGCTAACTTTGTCTGTCACCACGTGCTAATCAGTACTGATAACACAAATACTTTCGGTTAGTATGTACCAGTACATAACATACGATACAAGATGTTTTAGGCCCCAGAGATCTATCCCCTCATAAGTTGGAGCTGAAAAATTGCAGGTACTATTGACGATGAGATACCTTCCTCTTGCGCTACTTCCCGTTGTTTATGCGCAGCAACATGCCTTCGAAACCAAGCAGCCGGAGCCATGGACAGCAAAGTATGGCACACAGATAGACCTCAGCTACACAGGACCTCTGAGCTACTCTCACCTACCCTACACACGTTGCCTGGATGATTCGTCGACAACCTTTGACATCGCTATTCTCGGCATGCCATTTGATACAGCGACTTCTTACAGACCAGGGGCACGTTTTGGACCATATGCAATTAGATCTGGCTCCAGACGTCAATCCCCTGGGGGTGGCTACACGTTGGACTGGATGATGAATCCGTACACCCGCGCAGAAGTGATTGACTGTGGGACGTAAGTTTTGGCCTGTTATAAGTGTCTAAACGTATTGACAAAGGGTTTTTATAGGTCCCTATCAACCCCTATGACAACGCGTTAGCTGTTGATCAAATGGAAACTGCATATACCACACTTTTGACACGACCCGTGAATGGGAGGGCTAGTGCGCGCACCGCAAAGCTTGCGCGTGATGGAGTGGAGCACCCTCGTATACTGACATTAGGTGAGCCCCGGACCATCTCGTTCGCGAATATGGAATTGATTATATACTGGTAGGCGGAGACCATACCATCGTGAGATAGCATGATGCCCTTGCATCTCCCTTATTTCATATATCAAATGATTCCTAGGTGCTTCCAATTCTTCGATCTCTTCATCAGATTTATGGTCCTATATCTGTCATTCACTTCGATGCACATATTGACACCTGGCCGAGCTCGGGAGGCTTTACCAGGCAGTCCAGGGTCAACCATGGAACCTACTTCACATTCGCATTTGAAGAAGGACTTATGTCCAACACCAGTATTCATGCTGGGATCAGGAACAAATTGGAGGTCAGGACGTTCCTTGGGTCTCAAGTTAGCTCAAGCTGACGCACTTTTGAATGGACAGGGCCCTGAGTTGATCGAGCATGACGAAGAAGTTGGCTTTGACCTTATCATGGCTGATGATATCGACGACCTTGGAATAGATGAGATTGTTAAGCATATCCGACAACGCGTCGGCAACTCTCCTGTTTACCTGAGGTCTGTCCCGAGTAGTGTGTTGCTGATCACAATATTGATGTCCATTGCCTACTGCCTCAGCTTTGACATTGATACCATTGGTCTGTAGATATTCCAATTGATCGCTAACATTGTGTACTGATTACTCTCTGATAGACCCTGGTCAGGCACCTGCGAGTGAGCGCCATATCATTAGGGTAGCTTTGAAGTTACTGATGTCTAGGTAGCTGGTACGCCAGAGCCTGCTGGATGGACCAGTCGAGAACCAAACGAATCCTTCGAGGTCTTGCTGGATTGAATTTTATGTAAGATTCTTTCCATCATTCACGGGCCTGTACAAACAGTTGACGACACATTTGTAGTGGGGCTGATATTGTCGAGGTTGCTCCAGCATACGATAATGGTAAGATACATCTCCCGGATTTAAGAACAAGGGGGCTCAGTTCAATCTAGCCGATATCACTGCCATCCTTGCTGCTGGCATTGCAGACGATTTTCTCACCCTATTTGTCACCGACGAGCCGCCTAAACGGCAAGTAAAGCGGAGGACACTCGCCGATGAGCTCTAGAACCCAGGATATGGCTTGCTGTCAGCATGCTAGGTTATTGTTTTAAGGCAAGCCATTTATTCGCAATAGAATACAAAGGGTATCGAAATATATGTCCAATCTGATACGGAAAAAAATATGCAGTAGATATATCAACTCCATGAAATCCTCATGAAGGTGCTACACCATGTATTCAGTTCTTCCACTGCACAGGCGTTCGCGATGGACCGTCCTCGTATGTCGGTGGGTTGTCATTGTACATCTGAGATGGAGGGGACATCACCACAGGGGAAGGCGGCCCCCTCGGGCCCTTTACACCACTCGTGTTCGCAGGTGCCACATATGCGCTAGTGTTCATTGGCGGCGGAGAACTCGACACATTAGTCACACCATGGTAATCAGAAGTATAGTATGGGTCTGACGCCTGTGGAGCGCCAGTAGCGTTGGCAGCATAACTTTGCGCGTGCTGTGGAGGTTGAGGGTTGTACGTAGTGGCATATGAAGCCGCAGCTATCGCACCCGAAGCATTGTATGAATCTGGGTTGAACGATGGCTGAGTTTGCTGTGGTTCCCAAGGGTTATACGTCGAATGTTGCTGTGGAGGGGTGCGCGCTATAATTATGTGAGAAATGAACAAGTACTACTAAGTTATTACTCACAGAAGCCACTTTCCACATGGCCATATGCCTGCGGGGAGTATGGGTCACTATAGTGAGCGCCAGAAGCGTTTTGCACTGGGGTGGTGATTGCAGCTCCGGGACAGCATATGAATTGAGAGGCGACGTCGAGTGAGTTGTAGATGTTAGAGGATAAGTGCTGGAGGACGTAGTCTGAGTGAGGGTGCTACTCTTCCGACGTGGCGGCGCAGCATATGGAGAAGTGTTGTTATATTCGTCAATAGCGCGTGTACCGCGAGGAGCCTGCACATAACCTCCCCCAGCATAGGCATTTGGCTGATGGACGACGACCATAGGACCCCATGCCAGCATTTCCGGCGGTGGAAACGCTTTTTGGTTATCTCGGTATGTACATTTCCTTCGTCCAAAAATACACCCATCAC